>PVKU01003745.1:0-168163 GCA_004027475.1 Anoura caudifer
GGTCTCCGCACCGCCGGAGTACTCTCCTTACCGTCCGGTTTTTCAACGTCCACTGCAATTTTCGATAATCTGTTTTCAAATATGCTGTGTTTCTGGTGTCTGTTTGCTGTGCTGCTTTGAAAAATGTCCCGGTTTAAGACCTATGTGTGGGAGGCAGAGATGTACGTCCTCTTACCATGCCGCCATCTTCTCTCTCTGTATAAGTTCTTTATAAATTTTGGATATTAACTCATTATCAGATGTAACGGTGAGTATGTTCTCCCACTTTGTGGGTTGTCTTTTTATTTTGTTGATGATTTCCTTTGCTGTACAAAAACTTTTTAGTTTGATGTAGTCCTGTTTATTTTTTTCTTTTGTTTCCCTTGCCTGGGGAGATGTATCTACCAATTATTTCCTTTTTCAGGGCATTCATATGTAATTCTCTGCTGGTTAAGTAAAGTCTCAGCTGAAATTTTGGATTACTCTGGTCACCACCCCCACCACTTCCTCTGTCTCCCCTTCTAGACTGTAGACTCCTTGAGGGCAGGAGTGGGCTTGTTTCTGTTCCCTCTTTTAAGCTTGTCGCCTACCCCAATGCTGCGGACAGCAGGTGCTTGCTGGATATTTGCTGAACGAGTGAATGAAAAGGGGCTCCTGACCAATGAAGGTTTGAGGTTGGGGTCAGGTTTCCAGGAAGGGGGCTAGCCAGGTTAGGGTTTCGGAGGGAGGGGACTGCATGCTGCTTCTTATTCCTGGAGCCGTTTTGATTTGTGTCGCACTCTTCCATGGGATCAGATATGTTTCTGATACTCTGCCTCCAACCAGGCTGTGAGCTTCTGCAAGACGGGGAGGAGATCCTGGCAGCCCCTAGCATAGCACCAGGCATGTAGAAGGGGCCTACCAGGAATTCAGTGGGTAGATGGATGGATGAGCAGATGAGTGAATGCAAAGAAGGATGGATGGATGACAGAGTACTCAGAACTGCAAGCAATTCTGAAAAAACGTTTATTTTTTTCTTCTAACAAAGGATGACACATTTCCAGCCAATCAGTAAAAGAACATAAAAGTATAAAAATGTATTAAATGCAATCACTAACATGATGTCGTAGGTGAATAGTTGTAACATTTTCCCCTAAGGTGGCACGTTGCAGGGTCACAGCTGATTTGGTTTACAAAGGGCAGGAGTGGGTGGCCCATTGCCCCAGCTGGCCGGGACTGAGGAGGTTCCCAGGATGGGGGACTTGCCGCGCTGTAACCAGGAAAATCCCAGCTCACGGGGGTGGTTGGCCTGCCCGAGACAGAGCAGCATCACCATGATGGTTATGGTTTGGCATTTAGGTGTCAGGATCAGACACTTTCTCAGCTTCTCTATCACCTCTGCTCCTCTCAGCTCTGGAATAAAAATCCCTGTGTCATTATCCAGGGTGTTACAGCTTTCAAAGCATTTTCCCCTCCCCTCCACCCCCTCCATTTTGACTTGATCCTTAAGCCAAGCCTGGGAGGTAGGGCAGTTCAACCCTAATTTGTAGGTGGGGCTTCATGCTTCAAGGCTCCTGGCTCTGGAGAGCAAAGATCTAGGTCCTAGCTCTCCTGAGGCTGTGTTCTTCCCACTCCTCAGTTCTTTTCTGAAACATCCTGTATCATCTGGCTTTCGGGGCTGGGCAGGAATCACATGGAGAAAGGGACCCTGAGATCCAAGGTTTGGCTCAATCCCCTCATTCGGGACAACGCATGTCATTATATCACAGGACTCCCCTGAATACCCACTAGCTGGCCAGCACTGGTGTCATTATGTGGGAGTCGGTGAAAGTGATCCAGTGTTTTGGCTCCAGGATGATGCTCCAAACAGCTTCTCAAGTTCAGGTTTGTCTGCAGGGTGGTCAGAGGACCAACTCTGTCTGCCGTTTGCCAAGCTGGTTGTTGAGATCTTTTTGGGCATGGTTGCTGAAAAGTTACTCAAGCGAGGTGGCTATGACTCTTGGGCTCAAACACTCATCATATTTATTCCTAACCAAAAGGGATTTTGCCTAACGTAGAGGCATCACCTGAAGGAGAAAGGGTTTAGTAGTCCTCCCTGACTTACCTTAAAAGACTAAGGACAGGCTCTCCTCGCCCGTGGAAGACCTAGCTTCTCTTGAGAGCCTGTTAGAATTCTACCATCCATTCTTTCATTTCAACACTGTTTTGAGTGATTACATTTTTGGAATTTACTACCTCTAGGGTTAAGAAGCCTATTTAGTACTTCTTTTCCCTGTGAATGAGACTCCCTGTGAGTCTCCCCAGTTGAATGGAAGCATGTGCCTGTGTCCTCCTGATGGCGCTCCTCTGGGCTAGGCTTAATGAATAGGGTTTGACATTGACCCTACCCTTAAAGGTGTTGTTGTCTGGGCTCCAATTTGCTCCTATCCTGTGGGTCTATTCTGAGTGCAGGTAGGCTAAGATCTACTGGTCTTAGTGATTTCCTGTTCTGAGAGCTGGATGAGCATGCGTAGTTTTCTTTAAAAATAAATACAATAAATAGCTTTACAAAAAGTGCTGCTCTCTTGGTAGATTCCCGAGGCTGTGGGACGTAGGGTCTGTCAGCTGAAGCCTGGGTTCTGGGACACCCATTTCCCTTAGTGTGTGGAAGCACAGTAAGAAAGAACAGAAGTTCTTTCTACCTCTTACGCTGGCTGTGGCCCTACAGTGCCCTGAAGTGTCTGTGGCACTGAGTTCAGGTCTAGTTTTAATCTTTACATGTGGTTTTCTTTGGCTTAGAGACAAAAAGCGACCCAACTCTTTGTGATTGGAAGAGATGTTAACCCCGACACGGCCATCTCTGCGATACCAACAAGACGAAACCCCTGTGTGTATGAGTCTCTTCTGAAATTGAAACTCTGGCATCCACGGGGTGAGGTGATGGTTTGACAAGCCCAGAAACTTCCATAGCCTGTAGATCATCTGGGTTGATATATTTCTTGGAATCTTGGAAACTTATACATTGGGCCTGTTAGGCTGTACTTATCTAGCAAATCAGAAGAATGTCTCTGAGCTACAACATTTGGGAACCGAATGCCATAGAAACAGAGATTCTGTAGAAAACTGTTTGCAAGACGTGCTGCCTGGCAGCAGTAGAAAACTAGAGGTCGACTGGTTTCCAGCCTTTTTTTTTTTTTGTTAAACCCCTTGGGAGCAGCACTTCCTCCAAGGAAGTCAAGACTGGTGGGGACGAAAGAGTAGGACTGGCTCCTTCTGTCCTTTGTGAAGAGGAGGAGTCTTGGGTTCACGGGGCCAGTGCCTGGGCAGCCTCCTCTAAGTCTGTGCGGATTTCTGCAGGCCCCTCATATGGTCATCGAACTCTGGGATCGGCGATGGCTGCCCCTGCTTGAGCGTTGGTATGCACCGGTCTGTCCACTTGGGGGCGCCCCGGGAGCCACCATGCCACCCAGAAGGAGGTGCTCTCTGTATGAGAGTTTAGCTGAGGCGTCCGCTGAGCCTGGGTCATCCCTCATGTGCTCTCTGCTGCTTCTCTCTCTATGCATCCCCCGGCTCTCCTTGCATTTCTGCTTGGGAGGGCCGGAGCTCTTTGGGGTGCTGGTTCTGAAGTCCTGCTCAGGGACAGGTGGCGCTGGACGGTGGGTGGGCTGAGGCTCTCTGGGGACAGGGGCAGGCATTTGTCTGCTTCTCCAGTTCTGGATTTCCAGGTCTCTCTTGTCTGTTGGGAGTCTGTCAATTTTCTGAGCTTTGGTGATCAGGGACTTACCATATGTCCCTTGTAGAGATAAGAAAAAGTACCTGGTGGGGAAAAAGAAATAACAGAATCAAGCTTTTCTGATTTTTGTTGACTTCTTGAATTTGAGCATTGAAAGAGATCTTTGAATCCAACTCCCCACCCAGGGTACAGTCCTTTTTGCTGTGTTTCTGACCAATGGTTATCAAATCTATGCCTGAGCACCTCTGGGATTTGGGAGTTCCGTAACAACACATAATAGCTAACGTTTATTATGTACCAGAACTATTCCAAATGCTTTAAGTATCATTAACTCATTTTTCCCAACAGTCCTATGTGGCTGGTGCTTTCCCCTGTGTTACACGCAAGGAAACGGAGGCAGTGAGACAGCAATTTGCCCAGAGCCACTCAGCGGCCCGGCTGAGTGGGGTCCGCACCAGCCCTCTGGATCCCTGGGTTTTCTCTTCTTTACTGTGTGCAGGGCAATCCTTTCTCTCTCTGAGCACATATTCTAACTGAGGCACAGGTACAAGCTTTGCAATAGCAGCCCTTTGTGAGGCTTAAGTAGTTTCTAAGTACATATTCTCTTCTTGAATCTGTGGGCCGTGTGATATTCACAGCATTGCTGTATTTTCATGATTTACCAGGTGAAGAAACTGAGGCTCCAAGAGATGAGATGGGTTTTCCTGGGTCTCCTGGGTCTCTCCCTGGCTAACACAGGGTTCCTTTCCCTGGCCCAGTAGCATGGAGCTGGTTCCGGACCTGGGACCGGGTGTCTCTACCTGTGCCTGGAGTGTTTTCCTTTTCCACATTTGGGAAAAAATAAGGTGAAAACAATTGTGTGGTCTCTGGAGAAAGCCCGCACTGTCTTGTGATACTGGGCAAGCCACGTTCCTTCCCCGGGGGTCAGTTTCTTTACCTAAAAAGTAGACACCTAAGGTCTTTCCCCAAAGTAATCCTTTTCATTACAATTTTTATTTCTAAAGCCTTATGGCAGAGATGCCCCTACCTTGTCACCGCATCTGAAAGCGTTAGGCAGCCTCACAGTGGGTGGGGGGTTTCTGTAGCCCCCGTGTCTTCAGGTCATCTCCCCCCTTTCTTCCTCCTCTCACTCAGAGAGTCAGTACAGGGGGGCATTTTTGGGTCAGGAAAGACTCAATTTCCTTCCTGCAAACTGGAATCTTCTTAGTTTAAAACTTCCCCCCTGAGCCACTGCTCTCTATCCATTCATTCCAGAGATCCCTACCAAGTCCCAACCATGGGCCAGGGCCCCCGCCCCTGGAATTAAGCTGACTGGGTTCTTGCTCTCCCAAGGCACCTGAGCAGAGTTGGAAACGGAGGAGCAGAGAGACAGTGTCAGACACTGGATCTGGCGTGAGACACCATCCTTGAGGGACAAACACTTCAGCTGAGGACCAAGGGATGCGTAGGAGGCAGCCTGACAAAGGCAGTGAGACCGAGTCCACGTACAGCAGCTGGAGTGGGGACAGTGAGGACAAGAGTGGGAAGTGACACAGAACGGGTTGTCGAGGCCAGAGCAGGCGGGGACTGAGAGCCACGTTTTGGTTTTTGTGCTGTATTGTAAAGGCCTTGGGGAGCCCTGGGAGGATGACACACATATGACCCAGGCTCACTTTGACACAGTGACAATGGGTTGGAGTAAATAAGAGACTTTTCAAGTGATTTGGGATGAAGGGATTATAACCTATCCATGGTGGCGGCGGTAGGAACAGAAACAGCAGTAGAGCTGGGAAATATGTAGCAGACAGAATTGGCAGTTCTTGGGGATGGGCTCGATGTGGGCATGAGGTGAGGGGGGGTATCAAGGATGACTCCCGGGGCTGCCTGGGTCCCAACTGGGTAGCATTTGATGGAAGAAACTCTGGAACAGACCCAGGTTTCTTGGATGGTGCTGGTGATAACAGGAGGATTATGACTTAAATTACAGATGTCTCTCACTTTCTTCGAACATGCCATACCGAGTGGAGAGGGTACAGGGGTAGCTAGAAAGATGCACCTGGAATTCAGAAGTGAGATCTGGGTTAGGAATTTACACTGGAGATTCGCCTGTAAAAAATATTTATCTTCACAAGAGTGGTGGCTATGTGTGTGGAGAGACTGTAAAGGTGGAAGACAAAGGAACCTAAGACCAAAGCTTGACAATGCACCGTGTCAATTACATGAAGCAGGAGAAAAGCCCCGTGTACCGGGGAGCATGTCCGAGGGCTGGCGTCCTGTACTGTAGCTAATTAAGATGCTCATTATGTTTTAAAGTGCATGTGTTAGCTTCTTTCATTTTTATCTGCCAAACAATTTACATGTTCTTAGCTTGAGAGAAGTATAGTTCTTTTATTCTTGAATTAATTAGACTAAGATTGGTGAGGTCATAGTCAGAGGGCCAATTATCACAAGGTGGGGAGTGAAATGTACCTCCAATATGACAAATACAGTTTATAACCTTAAGTGAACAAATAGGGCTCAATAGCAAACATTCTATCATGTACTTTTCTATAACAAACATTATTTTTTCCAAGGTTACAAGTCAACAGTCCTTGGAACGATTAAAATAATCCTTTCTCAGAAGAAACCTCGTTGCTTTACTTAGTAAACAGAATTAAACAGAAATACAACTTTATGATGATAATGTAGAATAAGCAAAGATTTAACCTATGTGCTATGGTAACCAACAAGTAAATATTTGCTCACTTTTTCCTAATGTGTCTGTTTAGCAAGCTGGAATGTTCAGTGCTTGTCTTTTCAAAGTATGCGTTAAGTCTTTTGTCCTTTGCGGGGCTTCTCGTTAAGCTGGTAGCTTTCGGCTCCAAGTATGTTTTCTAGCCAAGGGTAAGACAAAGAATATGGGGCTGATAATTTTCTATTTCTATACGCCTGCCTCCCCCCAAAACACAGAAGAGATCAGTCCTTGATCAGTTTTGATCACAGCTGTGTTTAACCCCAAAAGTGTGGACAAAAGTATTTAAGCTACTTATTTGATGCCCTTTTCCAGCGAGGGCATGATCCTCACGGTCTCTCCCAGGGTCCAGCTCCCGAGGGGGTGGGCTCAAGAAGGGGTGCAGTGGGAGGTGTGTTGTCTGAGGCTTGTGCTTGTTCTTACTCGCTCCCCACCCTTGGCTCTCAGGGTCCTCTGTGAATACTCGTCTCTTTGACTCTTGGATTATAGTCAGACTTAGGTCTGAATCGTTCACTGCACTGCAGGCTTCTTGAGAGCAAGGCTCCCATTTTTCTGTTCCTTTAGCTTCCTTTGCTCATTTGTCTCTGAGTACAGCCACTGCGACAGGAACTGTGCTAAGTGTTGGTTGTTTAAGAAGGAGGATACCTTCTGTCTGGGAGTTAATGGGCAAACAGACAAACAGGCCATTTATGTAAAGGGCAGTGACAGATAACGCCCAGGTCATGGAATAAACACGAAAGGGGAACCTGTTTCAGCCTGAGGAAGGTAGGTGAAGTCAGGGAAGGCTTGGAATGGCACTACCCGAAATAATGTCAAAGGGGGAGGATGTTCTGAGGAGAAGGAACACAGGAGCTATGGTAGGGAGGTGAGAGGGCAGGGCATTTAGGGAAGTCCAAGCAGCTTGGTGATGTGCGGCCAAAGGTCGAGGCAGGAGTGCAGGAGCTGAGGCTGCGGAGACTGTGCACTCAGTGCGCATTCAGACTCGGCTAACACGGGTGTTTGACATGTCAGTATCTTCGGCCTCCAGCCTTCCATAGAGGTCAAGGTTTGGAGGTGGCTTCGGGACAGGACACGGAGGCCATCCTAGGTTAAACCAGCTGCCAAATTTATGAAAGAACCCTGTCCACTGATTTTTGGATTAGCACATGTTCTGCACAACGTTGTGATGGCCTATTTTCCCTATTGCTTATAAAGTGGCTGAATTTGGATGTTCAGAGTGGTGAGATCGTGAGGAAGGAGGGAGGGGCTAAGTTTTTCTGTGGGTATGTGGTTGTCAAGTTCACCGACTGCTTGACTGGACAGTGTGGATGGAGACTAGAACCCTGGCCACCAAGTTGGGAGAATCCAGCTCCCACTGGGATTTGTGGTGAGCTCGTGGGCACATTTCTGGTCCCTCCTGGCACTTGAGTTGTGCCCTGAGCAAGTGGGACTAGAACCATAGATCCTCCTGATTTCTAGGCGATAGAAGCAGCAAAATGAGGGGCTAGATGCAGTGTTAGATAAGAGCAAGCTCCAAAGAGACACAAAGTGTTGTTGCTAGTTTCCTGGAAAAGGCAAGTGCAGAGGGTTTAGGCTGAAAATGTTAGAAATAGTCCCTGGGCATGAATGATTTATTTGGCTAATACATCTTGTGCATTTGTTAACAGATTTGAGTAATATTAAAAAGTTGGCTGTTGCATGCAAAATTTGAATTTGTGGGAGAAATCTAAAGCTCAAGAATGCTCAGCATGATCACTCCCGGGGGCAACGATAGGGGGAAGGTGCCCAGGTCTTTCTCCCCATGTCTTTGCTTCAGCTGGTTGCCTGCCTGTCTCTGCAGGCCTTTGTATGAGGCTCTAGAGCTCACAAAGAACCGTCGAGCTTTCAGAATGAGCCCTTACACACAGCAAAATTTGTAAGGCTGGAGGATGGGAATGACCACGCTCCTTTTACAGATGTCACATTGGAGGCCATGCCGGATTTGGTGACTGGGCTACTCTGTGGCTGACCTGGGTCCATGCTATCTGCCCTCAAGTTCATTGTTCTTTCTGTCCCAGAGCCCTATCTTTGAGAACAGTAGCCTCAAGGATCCCTGCCAGGAGTCAGACTCCTGACCCCAGGTTATGAGAATGGCTTATCAAGGGGAGCTGGGGGTTGTAGGAAGAAAGAGGCCTTCTGCTCAAACCTTGGGAGAAGAGCCACGACCGGTGTGAGGAAGCAGACGAGGTAGAAGGTGGGGTCTGAGAGCTGGCCTTCCATCACACCGTAGGGGTTGACGGGACTGTTGCAGGTGACGCAGGTGGCGTTGTACGCTAGGGACACTGCAAAGTACATCAGGAAGCTGCCTGCGAGGACCAGCACGTGGACGACGGTCTGTGGACGAGAAGAAGTGAACGCTGGTGGTCACAAAGTGAACACTTTGTTTTAAGCTTTCTTGGGTGAGGGGAATGCAGTATATACACCCCAAGAACCCCTAAATCTCTGTCTCAGCCTTGGCTTGGGTGATCATTTCCAAGCTGTCCTTTGGTATTTAACCACTTTTCTGTGTTTCTCTGCAGGGACTGTTTTTTTAGGTGTTAGTAAATAGAATCATATTTCATATAGCTTTTTTCCCTCTTCAATACTATGTTTGTGTGACAAATCCGTTTTTTTTTCACACGTGGCTGTGGTTTGTCTTCCAAGTTCAGTGATAATGTTTCATCGTATTTGGTCCTGCCTGCTTGGTGCCGCTTTCTCTCCCCATTCTTGTCCTCTTTTAAATTTATTGACTATTTTGTATAATTTTATTTCCCCCTTTACTAGTTTGAAAGTTACGTATTCCGTTTTGATTCTTTCAGTGATTACTCGATAAATAATAATAGGTGATTTTAACTTACCGCAGTCTATAGTTTAGAACTCCTTTCTCTCTTCCTGCGTTCCACAAGGGCTTTGGAGGACTTTGCTCTGTTAACCTCCCTCCCAGCATATCTTATTGCTACTATCAATTTCAGTTGTATCATTTTTAAAGCACACATGTCGTCATAGTTTAGTGTGGTCAATATTTATTAAAATTTAGTTATGCCTACTACTTTGTATGCCTTAATTCCTCCTTGAATCTTAGACCTCCCATCTGTGCTTGCTTTCTTCTTAGGTGCACCCTTCAGAATTGCCTCTAGTGGGAGTCTGCTGATGATCTCTTCTTACACTTTATTTTACTCTCATTTTTGATGGATACAGCATTTCTGTTGGCAGTTACATTCATTCAGCATACTTAAGATAGCACTCCAGTGTCTTTTTGCTTCCATTGTTGCTACTGAGAAATTAGTAACTTTTTTTTTATTGTTGCTCAAGTTCTGTTGTCTCCTTTTTCACCGCCCCCAGAAGTTACTCACTCTTCATCTGTTGTTCCTTAGGACATCTGTCACTTAAAACCTGGCCTGCTTTTATGATTTTTATTTTGTCTTTAGTGTTCTATAGTTTCCTTTTGATATACTATGTGTGGATTTCTTTTTATCTTGTTTGGGTTTTACTGACTTTCTTAAAACTGTGGGTTGATGTATTTCATTGCTTCTGCAAAATTCTCAAGTCACTATCCTTTAAGATATTCCCACTGTCTCATTTTCTCTATTTCTTTCTCAAAGTTGAATCAAACGTATGTTAGACCTGTTAAGATACCACAAATTGCATTTTTAATTTCAGTGATGATTTTTCAATTTCAAGAGTTATAAATGTTTCCTAGGTTGGCTCAGTTCCTAGTATTAAAGTTATACCTCTTTCTCTTGCCTCCCTTCCTCATAAAGCTCTTGCTTCTGATAAAACTGTAACTCCAAATACTTGTCATTGTCATTTTTTTAAACTTGTTTTCTTGAACTCAGGCCTGAGACCCAGCAGAAAACTGGGGCTCACCCCAGAGGAGCCAGACTCCTCACTGCCTGGCCCCCGAAAGCCTGCCGCCTGCGCCTGACCAGTGCCTTCCGCTTGCGTTGCGGCCTCTTCCGGGGCTGGTGGTTCTTGGAGACGTTCATCCTGTACTTAATCATGGGTCTGCCTTTTTTGGTTTTATCACTTTGTTCTATTTGCCACGGGCATGAGTTAGAGCAGAGGGGCTTTGTCAAGAGGGAGCTCGCTGATCCCGAAGTTCCCTTGGGTGGCTCTTCCCAGCCATCACTCAGCATGTCAGGGCCTGGTCGGCCTGTGATGGGGGGAGGGGGGAGGCAGTTCCACCATACAATGCAGGGAACATGCTGTGCCTACTTGGCGCAGTTTAAAAAGTTTTTAATATGCTTGTTTTCAGAAAGAGTCACTTCAGCTTGGCTGAGGACAAATCTTTGTGTACAGTGGTCTCTCCCACTACTGGCACAGCAGTTAAAAACTCAGGAGTCAGACTGCCAGGGTTCAAGCGTGCTTTTCTCTTGAACTTGCTTGGGGCAAGTTTTTTAACCTCATTGTACCTATTTCTGTCTCCGTAAAATGGGAATTACAAAACACCTAACACATGCATGTGTTGCAAAATGGTGACCACTCTAAGTTGAAGTTAACATCCATCACCTTGCAACATGTGTATGTGAAGTGATTACACCGTATACCTTAAACTTACAGAGAGCTGTGCCTCCGTTAAATCTCAGGACAAAAGCCCACCAACCACAAAGGGCTCTGGGAAGTTAAATGACATAGTACATTAAAATTGTGTAGATGGGCACCTGGCACACAATTTTAGTGTTTGTTTTAATGATTATTGTCTAGAAGAACTTAATGAAAAAAAGCCAGTGTTGCCCTTTTAGATACTAAAATGTGATATTGCAGCTTGAGATGTGGTTACATAAGGTTAGTTTTCTAATCTTTTACCCTGAAATTAAGAGGGAGCACACCTGTCTACCACAGCAGGATCAGTCTGACATTCTCCTTGCCTCTGAATACACCCTTCACTTTTTTTCATTAATATCAATTTTTGCAACTAATTGTCTCATTGTTTTATATATGTTAGCTTCATCCTCCTGGCTGGCTGATAAGCAAGTCGAAGCCAGGAATTTTACCTTCCACACCTCCTTCATCCTTGTTTAGGAGAGAGACAGGGAAAAGCTCAGCACGTATTTATCAAGCGGACCAATGGTATGAAGTACAACAGATCTGAACGTGGTCGCGAATTTTAAGCAGCGAGGCACTCACCCAGGTCTTCATTTCCATCGCCTGGTGCAAGAGGATGGTGGCGAGGGCGATGGTGTTGATGGGGGTCCCAAAGGTGAAGACGTCCACATCGGAGTCCCTGTAGGTCTGCAGAGGGGGAATGAAGGGGAACCCTCAGCTGTGCCTGTGGGCTCAAGGCCGTGTCTTTGACACAGTGATTCTAAAGCATCAGTGGAGGCAGGTGTCAAGGGGCGGGGAGGAATGGGGAGAAGATACCCAGCTGCCACACCTGTGTGGAACTGCCCCACAGAGCAGACGAGATGAGCGGGAAAGTGACGGGGCTACATTATTTAGAAACGCATTTTCACAGAAAGCTACGATGGGCATTCCAGAATGCTTGGGACTAATGGAATAATTTACTGAGCACCTTCTAGGCATGATGCTAATTGCTGAAGATACTTTGTGTCTGCCTTCAAGGAGTTCACAGCCTACTTGGGCAGGGTTAACAGCACAATTTAAGGGGGTAAATGCCACAATGGAGGCAAGTACAAGGCACACTGGGTGTAAAGAAGAGGGGCTATGTCAGCTGAGACCATAAGAAGAGAAGTTAATGTCTTGAAGGGCAGGGGGAAAGGCAGTCCAGCTGAAGGCCAGAACTGAAGTTGTAGAACTTCAAATAGTCCTTGAGGGTGGGTCTGCTGAGCTCACAATGGGAGCAAAAGATTCAGCAGAAAAGGCAAGCAGAGGCCTGGCCAGGGAGGGATTTGTAAGCCAGGAAATTCAAATGAAGAGTAAAATGTCTGCTTTTTGGACCCCCATGTTGCTAACTGCAAAAGGATATGAGCCCCGAGGCTGGGTAGACATTACCGTTTACCTGGTGGCAGTTACCCCACATTCTGGTTCTCTGTCCGGGAGAAATACAGATATCCTTCACTCTCTAAATTCCCACACTGCACTGGGGAACCAGACTGAGACGGGGCTGCTGTCCTTGCTGCATGTATTCTTGTTTTTATTTCAGGTACTATAGTGCTCTTTATATCTTGTAGCCTGAATGCTTGCTATCTTGGCCTAAGAAGTGCAAATTGAAATCAAGGGTTGTAAATTCAAATCCCTACAGTGCTCCAGTAGGAAAAAGTAAATAAGCAAGGTGGCCAAATAGAAGACAAAAGGGAGTGGTGGGGACTATGGCAAACTGGAGAATATGGGTCCCGTCTAAGCAGGGCTGAGCGTTAACTCTGGATTTCTGCCATGTGGGAAAAATGATCCAATGCAATGTTAGCGTTCAGTTTTTCAAAACCTGGCAGACAGTGAAATGTTTGACTAAAGTGTTTGACTTGCCAGATGCCCTAGGCCGGATGTAGTCCACAGGCCACCTGCTTTGAACCTCTGCTCTGGAATGTCCAGAAAGACACCACTAGTTGGCGGCTGTCACATAAACAGGACCAGTCCCACCCTGTGGTTTGTATGGCTGGAACTATGTGACTTACCAGGTAAGGGACGAAGAAACAGACGAGGCTCTGGTAGAATGCATCCACCATGGAGATCCAGAAAGTCCGCGGGTTATAGCACTGCCGGAAAGAATACAGCAGCAGTTACCGCCACCGGAGGGGCCGGCAGCAGTAAATCAGCAAATAGCACGTGCCGGTGAGCACGTGGGGCAGACAACCCCCCCTGCACCTTTGGAGGGTTTGTAAATTGGTGCAGCCACTGTGGAAAATAGTATGGAGACCCCTGAAAAAACTAAAGAGAGAGCCACCATATGATCTGTGATCTAGAAATTCCACTTCTGGGTATTATATGAAGAACAGAAAATCATTAATTTAAAAAGATATATGTACCCCTTTGATCATTGTATATACATATATGTGTGTGTACTTACAGAGGAATGTTCTTCAGCCAAAAAAAAAAGCCTTGCCATTTGCAACAGCATGAATACCTAGAGGGTATTATACTGAGTGAAATGATTCAGGCAGAGAGACAAGTACCACGTGATCTCACTTATACATGGAATGTAAAAATCAAACAAGTAAATGAATAACAAAAAAAACTTCTTTTAAAAAAGAACTTGGTAAATTTAGAGATTCTAAGGCTTCTAAATGGCATTTTAAAAGAAGATCTGTCACAGGCCAGGGTCACAGTTTGCCAAGAGACAGAGCTCAGTGGCTTTGGACACAAGCCTTCCCTGGGAAAAGGGAAAGTATTGACAGTTTATGCTTCTGCTATGTTAACTTCTTTTAACGTAGGGCCTCAAGGAGCACAGCAGCCAGCCAGCGCACCTATGGAAAGGGGCCGTTACAAAGCCTGGGATGTACATGAGCCCTCCCCATGTCTTCCTCACCTGGAGCTGTGGGGCTGCTATGCTCCCCTGTCTCCGGGTCAGGACTGGGTTTAATTCTTTGTTTCTGGCCATAAATGTCACCAGCTCTCAAGCACCACACCTGGCTTTACTGTCCTTTCCCCCAGGTGCAAGGGACTTCCTCTCAGGTACTTCACTGTCCCTTTTCCCAGAGCTCCTTCTTTGAGGCAGCTTCCCTCTCTGGCTCCTGCATCCCACCTCCTGACCCCCTGAGCGCCTGCTATCTGACTTCTCCAATTGCTCAGGTGCCACTGTCGCCTGAGTCTTTTACGAAACCATCCTGATGGCTCCCCAGGCCTTCTTTACTTCCGGGGTCCCCAACTTCCGGGCTGCGGACCGGTACTGGTTTGGGCCTGCTAGGACCTGGGCTACATGGTGGGAGGTGAGCTTGAATGTAATGCACTTGAATCATCCTGAAACCATCGTTCCCCCATCCCACCCTGGACTGCAAAAATTGTCTTCCATGAAATAGGCCCCTGGTACCAAAAAGGTTAGGGACCGCTGATCTATTTGACAGCAGCAAGTTCTAGGCCATGTGTGATCTTGGGTTTTGCCTTCCCTGATGTGCGGTGGGAGCCCTTCTTTATGATGAAGGTGTTACCCAGTGCTGAGAAAACTGGCTTTCAATCCCAGGTGTTCTGATGAAGGCCTGCAGTGGGGGGGCTGGCTTCATGCCCGCGGCCCTTTCCATGAGGGCAGTCCCATAAACGGGTGGTATAATTAAGAAATCACTAAAAAGAAACACACTCACTGGTCCGGTCCATCACCCTCAACAGCAAATGAGAAGCAGGCCGTGAACGGGGAGTGAAGTTACTTGGTCCCATGGGAGGTGGGTGGCAGCGTGGTGACTAGAACACAGGGCTCTTGACCCCCAGCCCAGTGCTCTTGTTCTGACGCCTCCAGGGAGAAGTGAGGCCACCTCCCCCTGTGCCCACCCTCCTGAGCCCCTCACCTCGGACTCCTGGCTGCTCTTGTACAGCTCGGGCAGCGCCAGAAGTGTTTCTGCGGAGACGTCTTTATCGAGGATTCCGAAGACGAGAGGAGGCAGTGAGGTGAAGAAGAGATTGAAGAAGATCATCTGCCAGTAGTCGATCATGGTGGAGCCCGAGAAACCGCAGAGGAACTGGTACCAGAAGAGCAGGTTGACGTAGCACTGTGGGCAGAGACGGTGTGGCCTTGTGAGTGAGGACCTGTGGGCTCGGGGGCCTCTGACAAGTCACTGTGCTCACAGGGGGCTCAGTCTCCTCGATCACGGCATGCAAAGTCAGGTGAGGATGGAGATAACTCCGATCCTTGGAGCAGCAGCTCCCGACACTATTGTCACTACCAACTACCGCTACGACGAAGCACTGACCCCATTCAGGACCTGGTTAAGTACACGATGGTGGTGAAGTGCCCAGGTTTTGGAGGCAGAGAGCACTGGTACTGAACACCTGCATGGTCACTTACTAGCTGTGTGACCCTGGGCAGAGTGCTCAACCATTCTGAACATCATCTTGCTCCCTTTCAGGTGGGAGTAGTGGTACCTTGACCATGGCACGGATCCAGAGAGGCAGCAGGGACTCGCGGGCTGGTGAGAGAAAGGGACTGAAGGGAGACGGGACTAAAGGAAGATGGACCGAGGGAAGAAGACTTTGTGAGGAGGTCTCTCTCTCAACACTCTAACGGTCACACAACTCTGGTGAGCAAGACAATCTGCTGCCTGACTGCTGCGTTCTGCTTGCTAACGCTCTTTCCCACACAGGCCCTCCCCACTGAGACGGGCTGGCCACCACTCCTGGCTCTGATATAGTGAGCCATGACGTGATGTGGTTTGGTGACGCGAGCAAGGTCACATAAGCAGCGTCCTGGAGTGAGGACTAGAACTCCTCCGCTCTGTGTGGCCAAGGCACAGCAGGTGAAGGGTATTGTAAGCAATCGTTCAGTAGGATTGCGTTCAAACACTGCTGGGCCAGTGTTATTCTGAAGAGCCTCTCTATTTATTATTGTAATAATAACACAAACATTAATGCTACCATTAGGAACACTGATAATTAGTATTTGACCTTCTATTTGTGCCAGGTGTGTGATATATATTGTATATTAGTATATTATATATTATTAAATGTAATATACATTATAATTAGTCCCTGCAACCTTGCAAAATTAATATAATTGCTAATACAATTATGCCTATGTGTTATATTACTGTTATATCTTTATAATAACATTCCTAGCCCCACTCCACGAGTGAGGACTCTGAGGCTCTGAATCATCAGCGACCCCCGCCCACATTCAGAGCTAGAGGGTGGCACAGCCTGAGTTTTCAAAGCTCTTGGTCTCCGACACCTCAAGCCTTCTCAGTCCCATCTCTGGGCTGTGCAGCAGCAAGGCTGGCTGCCCAGCCCAGGAGCTTCATCCTTGGGCTTCTCTGCCCAGATGACTAGTGGGAGGCTTCCTGTCCCCACCCCACAAGGCTGTTAGCACCTGCTGTCACCATTGTCCCCATCATCTAGTTTAACCTGGAGAAATTAAGCACTACTCGGTGAGGTGCTGTCCAAAGTACCTCATATATAGCAGCTCATTTATGCACATACAAGTCCCGTGAGCTAGGTAGCACCCCCATTTCACATGTGGGGCCTGACACACAGCTTAAACAAGTTATTTAGGGCCATGCTGCTGTTTGGTAGCAGAGCGGGGTGGGATTTGAACCCGGTCTGGCTCTAGCACAGATGCTCTGAGCCCCTATACTCACTCCACTTACTCTCATGGGTACCTATGAATATGAAGTTCTTGGCACAGTGTTTGGTACGCGATAGGTTCTCTATAACTAGTGGTGGATGTTACCGTTGGTAATGCTTTGCCAAACAGTACTGAATACGAAGGAAATGGCACAGGAATCAGGGGTGGGGTGGAGAACCCTGGTGAACTGGGCTTTGGACAGCTCAGCATTTCTTAAGCTCCTTGCCCTACACCGCAGGTGCTGGTGGTGCTGAAGGGCTTCACCGAGTCCTAGTTAAAGGGATAAAACGCTCTGCGCTTTGATATCACTGGCTCAGTTCCCCACTGAAATGCCCTTACTGAATTATAATTTAATACTGACTTTTATTAAGGGTTGTTAGGAAAAAGGCTGACCATAGACGGAGGTTAATTTTCATTTCCTAAAAAAATGCCAGGGAAGGCGAGTTCCCGAAGGTTTCTGTGTGGCCTTTTTCTAAAGGTCTGCTTGACAAATTAATCTCTGAATTTAGAGCAAAGAGAGTGGTCCCCCCCCCCCCCCGCCCCAGAACTGGTTTGCTTGTTTCAATCAGACGTCAAATACTTAGTATTTTATCCCAGGGTCCTGGCACAACTTCCCTCTCCTGATCTCTACTCTTATATTTTCTTTATAACATCCCTACTGCCTTCGTGTTTTTACTGTAAGTTACTTACACTTCTTTGGAATTAGGTACAACATATGCTGTAAAATTATACATAAGCTGCCTGAAATAATTTCCTGTAAGGACTCAGGCTGTCGAGTCTCCTGGTCAGCAAGGGGACTGGCTAACTAACAGTTATATTTACTCTCTTTCAGGTCATGGCTGAAATGTTCATTTCTTCCTGGCTTCCACCTGAGACCCTACATCTCACTTCCCGACAGGGAGTTCAGAGAGGTCGGGATGTTTAGTAAACTATCTGTTGGCAAAAATGTCTAGAGCAGGGAGGTCATTTGCATTTTAGTCTTGCTGACTCTCGCATGCCGTGTGCACTTACCCTCTCTGAGCCTTGGTTTCCTCGTCTCCTAGAGATATGTTCGTAGCACCCTGACCTTCCGCTAGGGACATAGTTCTCAGTTCTTTCCTGTACTAGTGCTTGTCAATCTTTAAGCTTCCCGGGAATCACTTAGGGATTGTATTAAAAACGCACATTCTGAGTTAGCAGCTGGGGTGGACCACAAGGATCTGCATTTCTGAATATGTCTGCGGAAAGCTAATGCTGCTGGTCCCTAAACTATATTTAGAAAAGCAAGATTTATTGAGACCAGGAGTTGACAAACCAATCCAGCCACAGATGCTGGGACTCAGCCACAACAATTCATTTGCATAGTGTCTATAACTGCCTTCATGTTGCCACAGAAAAGGTGAGTAGTTGAGACAGAGGCTGGATGACCCACAAAGCTGAAAATGTTTACTATGTGGCCTTTTGCAGAATAAGTTTGCCGAGGCCTGATTTGACTGTAAGCTTTGAGAGGGCAGCGACCACATCTGTCTCCTTACCCAGTGCCCGAGAATGTCCCTGACACAGATGTTCAATAATAATTTTTAAATATATTTTATTGATTATGCTATTACTGTTGTCCCATTTCTCCCCATCATTCCTCTCTGCGCTTCACACCCCCTCCGACCCACATTCCCCCCTTTAGTTCATGTCCATATGTCATAAGTTCTTTAGCTTCTACTTTTCCCACACTATTCTTGCCCTCCCCCTATTTTCTACCCACTGTCAATGCTACTTATTCTCTGTACCTTTTCTCCCTCTCCTCCTCCCACTCCCCTGTTGCAAACCCTCCATGTGATCTCCATTTCTGAGTTCCTGCTCCTGGTCTAGCTGTTTGCTTAGTTTGCTTTTGTTTTAGGTGTGGTTGTTAATATCTGTGAGTTTGCTGTCTTTTTACTGTCGTATTTTTGATCTTCTTTTTCTTAGATAAGTCCCTTTAGCATTTCATATGATAAGGGCTTGGTGATGATGAACTCCTTTAACTTGACCTTATCTGAGAAGCGCTTTATCTTCCCTTCCATTCTAAATGACAGCTTTGCTGGATACAGCAATCTTGGATGGAGGTCCTTGCCTTTCATGACTTGGAATACTTCTTTCCAGCCCCTTCTTGCCTGGAAGGTCTCTTTTGAGAAATCAGCTGACAGTCTGATGGGAACTCCATTGTAGGTGACTGTGCCCTTATCCCTTGCTGCTTCTAGAATTCTCTCTTTCATTTTAATCTTGGCTAATGTAATTATGATGTGCCTTGGAGTGTTCCTCCTTGGGTCCAAGTTCTTTGGGACTCTGAGCTTCCTGGACTTCCTGGAAGTCTATTTCCTTTGCCAGGTTGGGGAAGTTCTCCTTTATTAGTTGTTCCAAGAAGTTTTCCACTTGTTGCTCTTCCTGTTCCCCTTCTGGTACCCCTATAATTTGGATGTTGGGATGTTTCAAGATGTCCTGGAGGTTCCTAAGCTTCTCCTGCTTTTTTTGAATTCTTGTTTCTTGTTTTCTGTTTGGTTGTTTCTTTCTTCCTTCTGGTCCACTCCATTGATTTGAGTCCCAGTTTTCCTCCCATCACTATTGGTTCCCTGTGCGTTTTTCTTCATTTCACTTATTGTAGCCTACATTTGTTCATCTAAGTTGTGACCAAAATCAGTCAATTCTGTGAGCTTCCTAATCACCAGTGCTTTGAACTGTGCATCTGATAGGTTGACTACCTCCTGGTCGCTCAGATGAATTAGCTCTGGGGCCCTGGTCTGTTCTCCCATTTGAGCCATCCTTGTTTTTTTGTTTTGTTTTTGTTTTTGTTTTTATCTGGTCACGGCTGTGACATAGCGAGGGGCAGAGCCTTAGGCATTCCAGATGTTCAATAATAATCTGAACAATTATTTGTTTATCTCAGTCGTTCTTTTCTTCTAATGCTCAGGCTGGAGTTTTAACATTACAGAGTGTTTTCTCCCTCTGAGGCCCTGGAGGACTTTGCTTACTTCCACTCCCTCTGGCTGCAGTCTGGACACCTTGGAGGGAGTGCACTGGGGCCGACGATGGCGGCGCCCAGGGGGCGCCAGTGCAGTCATTATTGCATTGTTCACGTTTCCGAGAAGGCAGGGTTGGAAGCCCCTCTGGAACTGGTTTCAGATGTGGGAGTCATGGTTCTCCACCCCCTGATTGCAAAGGGGAGATAATGCGGCGTCAGTGTCGCTGTGGCGAGCATGGTGTTGGGCTGGAAATAAGTATCATTTGAGCTTTGAAAGTGTGGCTGGCTGGAAACGTTTCTTTTTCTAGTTCACAAATTTAATGCAGAGAGGAGGCTGGGCTTATTCAAAAGAACTATTCCCTTAGAGGCCAAGTGAAAAACATTAAATGGGTATTTTGAATTCTAAGTAAATAGTCTTTCATGCTCAGAGTGAGTCTTCAAGTCAAATTGAGTGACTTTGCAGAGACTTGCTGAAAGAGTATCATCCAGCTTATCGAATTAACATTATTGTTTGCCATGCTGTTTATACATATTGACCTCTGCGCAGAAGTGCTCACTCCTGAGTCCGCGTAACAGCCATCGTGCCTGCCGGCAGGACTGGGGAGTGGATCAGGAGGGGAAAGCATAGCTTTGAGGCTGCTACTTGGCTACTGTTCCCAATGTCCCCCCCGCCCCCCAATCTCAGGCCCCCCCTTTCCTTATGCAAACAGGAATGGATTCTCTTTGGAGGCTCTTGGGGATTATTCAAAAGTCCTTGAACTAGATAATGAAAAACTCAGGCCCTAGTTCCCTCCCTTAGTACGGCAATGTCCTGACTTCCTCCTATACGCCTTGTTCATCAAGGGCTTTTCAAACAAGAGCCTCTGACAGTTTTACTACCTCAGCTGGTGTGTGCCTGCTTTGGACCCTTAGCAACAAGACAGAAATGAACACATTGTGTAGAAGAAGCCATGTTTTTGTATTTGGATAGTGCTACGGAGAGGGTCATAGTCTCCCCATGCTGCTGATGAGGGAGCCAAGGCTCAGAGAGGCTGACTGACTATTCCCAGGTCATCTCCCTACTCGAAACATTTGTCAGTAGTTACTTTATTTAGTGTCCTGACCTTTGACAACTGCCTGTTGGGAGGTGAGGGTACAGTCAGGTAGAAGTAAAGGACTTCACCCTAAATCTTTCCCTGTACTCCCCCAAAGGGTGGGCCGTGGGCCTTGCATTAGGGTGACATTATCTGGGGAGGACATCTAAAAGTCACACTAGTTGTGTCTTCAAATCCTTCTCTTCCTTGCAGTCAGAAAAGAAATCTCATTTAGGAAGCAACAGTGATGAAAAATAAAGGCTAACTCTATGTGGTAATTTCTACATGCCAGTTATTTTATACAGGAGCTCTTGTTTAATCGTCTAGCAAATACATGAGAAAGGTGCTCTTGCCAGCCCCATTTTACAGATGGCAAAACTGAGGTGTGTGGAGCTGTTACGGAATACAGGAGCCTAGGCTGGAACCACCTATGTCTGACTCCAGAGTTCACGTTGGTAACCACTCCTGCTGCCTCCTAGGTACCAGGTGCTTTCTGCACAGCACTGCTGTCCTCACAATAACATCACAAAACATCTAGTATTAGATGCATTTTGTCAAAGACAAAATTGAGGCTCAGAGAAGCGCATTGTCTTGCCCAAGGCCCCGGAGCTAGTAAGGCACAGGACTCCCAAGGCGCAGGCAGGAGGTGGCCGAGGGCTACTCACCACGTTCTTGTAGAAGTAGTACACCACCATCCTGGCCAACCGCGAGTAACACCAGTGGCCGTGCACGAGCAGCAGCTTCTTGAGGTGCCTGAAGCGGGAGATGGCGAAGTCGCTGGACATGACAGCCTGCGGGGGCAGAGCAGGGACGTTAGCCTCCACCCTGGCTGCCAGGGTACCACAGAGGCTCCCCTGGGGCAGGGCTTTGTGCTGGACCCAAAGGGCCATTACGTGGTGCCTTGGGTGGCTCTTTTGACTTGGACACCCCACCCTCTCCTCTGGGAGATCCAAACCTCACTGGACTCCAATAAGGGCAGGTCAGGAGGGGCCCACAGTCTTGTTGGGCCTTCATCTCCATTTATCCAACGGGCATTTACTGTGGCCCCATACATTTTGGGCACCGTGCTGGGGATACAGTGGTGGCCCGGAGAGTTGAGGCTTCTAGGCAAGTAATCCTCAAACCTCTGAACACCCTTGGCCACCTGCTGAGGCCAGCCATTTGCTCCGCACTCAGATGCAGTGTGTCTTCTGCCCTCAGAAGACACAGTTCCTACTGCTCTTTTGACTCCAAGGTTTGGACAAGTCTGGTCATAAGCCTGGCATGAACCTAGTGGGGAGGCATGGAGTCAGAGGGAGGCCTTGTCTTCTGAAACTGGGTGACCTTATGACTTTGATTAAATTTAGCTTTAAATTCTAAATCTAGAAATCTCTCTAACATGTTCCCCCCTCCCTCTCTCTGTCTTCCCCCCAGCCTTTCCCCTGGATAAGCAGCAACCCCCAAAGCAGCAGAAGACAGTAGCCAGAACCTGAAAAGTGATCACATGGTCTGGATAGCATGGCAGGCTAGTGATAACATCTTGACCTAACTTATGTTTCAGTTCTGAGCCCTAAGGTGATGACCCCCTGACTACTTTCCCAGGAGACCAGACAGGGACAAGCAGAAAAGACCTCAGAGCTGTCCTCAAGACCTGAAGGAACAATTCATCACCTTCTCTTGCCTCTGACACTCAGCTCCCAGCACATGCCCTAAACCACACTGTCTTGTGATTTTGCCCTATATAATCTGTAACCTACACACCTTTGGGGAGTCAGGTCTTTAACCTTAGCTCCCTGCCTCTGGATTAGCCAACATAATATTAAAACTTTCTATGCTGGAAACTCCTGTTTGTGCATTCCTTGGGGCCGGTGCATGCAGGCAGGTAGACTTAAGGGAAAACATTCGGGTTCTGGGACCACTTCCCTGAATGGTTGGGTACCATTGGGCTTTAGGACACAGGTATCACCAGCTGTCTATAAAAGGCTGAGTACCTTTGATCTGCTCTGGGCTCTGAAGCACCTAGCAGTAGGGGGCTGGTGATGGAGGTTTATGACATGGAAGCCTAATTTTCAGATGATAATTCTGCAAAACTCTCAGGGAGAAGTTTACTCCACACTGCAACAAGGAGCAAGGAAGAAATAAGAACAGGAGAAGGGAATTCACTGTACCTGCATGCCTTCCTGTCCAGATATTCCAATCCCAATATCCGCAGCTTGAATCATGCTGACGTCGTTTGCTCCGTCACCTGAAAGAAGAGAGGTCATGAGGTATCTTTATTCCTGGTCCTGCTGCTTTGGGACATGGAGGAGGGTTTTATACAAATGGCTCTAAAGTGTCCCATTTGTACTTAATTGAATCCTTGTAACATTGCTCTAAATAGTCCTACAGGAAAAGTCAATTGCTATGGTACTTGGCCTGAGAGATGTCTTTTCTTGTTTGGACAATGAGCCCTACTTTTTTTTTTTTTTTTTAATCAACAAATATTTGTCTCTTTTTTCAAGGCACAAGGTGTCTAGAAAAGGTGTTGGGAATTATTGGTGAGTGAGACTTGAGCTTTGCTTTATAGTTTACACACAAGGCCTCACACATGCTACAATGGACTTCAGTGAGGAGCAAATGGAGAATCTGAGCAACACAGGCCCTTGGCATGAGTGATCCAGCCAGTGAAGAGACCCAGGGAAACTGGAACTGAGGTCTTTCTGATTCCAAGGCTGGCATACCTTCCTTAACTCAGTATAACACGAAATACTGACCACGTCAAGACCACTGGGATGTTTGGACAGCTAAGTCATCAGATTACCAAGGGATTCTAAGGACAGGGACAGTGTTCAGTTTTGTTTCTGAACATAGAAAAATGAGATTACTTTTTTGACTGTGGTACATTTAGTCACATTGAGTTGCCATTCTGTGAATAATTCAGAGACCTGGAGGTTAGGGCCAGGTAGATTTTTCTGTAATGATGGAAATGTCTTATATCTTGACTGTCCAATATGGAAACCACTAGCCACATGTGACTATTGAAATGTGGCTGGCGAAATTCTATTTAACTTAAATTTTAAATGTAAATAGCCACAGGTAGGTGGCAAGCAGTTTGGACAAGGATCTGTATAGCTTGCAAGCCTGGGTGTTCCTAATGCTTTATCTTTCACACTAGAGTTGACCAAACTTTTTCTGTAAAGGGCCAGATGGTAAATATTTCAGGCTTTGTCAGCCAAGAAGCAAAACCATACAACTGTCCTTACATTTAGAAGAATAAAAACCATTCTTAGCACCCCTATAAAAACACACAGTGGGCTGGATTCAGCTTGCGGGGTGTGGCTTATAGACTCTATTGCCTTAACCCTCTGATCCCACTACTTTCCAGTAGGTCCTCATTGTCTGCAATTAAATCTGTATTAGACTTCATAGAATACATGGCACCAGGGGAGAGAATTTCCTTCCCCTAATTATTTGGCAACAAAATTTACTGATCTTAAACATTTTATCATTATAAGTAGCCATTATTCTTATAATGACTTTCTTTTTCTTGATAGCAGAGCAGCACATAATTTTAATCTTCCCCCAGGGCAGAACAAATCCACCCTTCACCCTCTTCTGTTAGCAAACCAGTGGGAGTAGAAGTGTATAATCACGCTATTGCTCGCCCTGCTGGCTTTGTTTCTGTCGCTATAGGGAGTGAAGCCAATCTCTTTCTTCAGGGAATCAGTCCTGGGCTATTACCTTGTGCGTGTCTGAAGTTTTGAAGAGGACAATTCAGGGGATAAAATTAGAATGTAGTGGCTAAAGCTCTGTTCCCTGTATTTTTTTGTGCCCACTCCCTAATTTATTTATTTTTTTTGCTTGCTTTTACCTAAATACCAGGAGAAAAAACAATGTATAACAGGCTTCTTACATGGAATGCCAGGAAGGAAAATCTCTCCACGCCTGCGTAGGAAGGCGAGAACCTGAAACCATCTGTAAGCATGTCCCTAAGTGAACGTACGATTTACTTTGTGTGGTACGTGCTGGGTGTGGGCTGAAATGGTGGGTAAGACTGGCACTGTCTCTCCATGCTGGGATGCCGGTCTCCTGAGCAGGCCATCACAGAAAGCAACCGAGCACTTGGGAGCTAGGAGGGCTGTGTGCCAGGGGAGGCCCCAGAGAGAAGGGAGGGTAGGCGGGACTGGCAGGAGGAGGGTTTTACAGAGGAAATAGCTTGTGCAAGGGCATGGATGTGAGAGGACAAGGCTCCTGGAGAGTGGGGAGCAGTTTTGTTAGGTTGGGACCTGGGGCGAGGGATGGCTGGAGGGTTAATGGAGACCTGATCAGTAAGATTCTTGTAAACCAGGATTGGTTTCAAATGGAAGGTTTTACTTCTCTGCCTCCACCGTGATTAAAGTTTGCTCTGCCATGAAGAATTCTTCATCAACCAACAAGCCAGCATTTAATCGAGTGTATGCTTTGTGCTGGGCCTTGAATTTAGGAATAAACATACACAATTAAATATGGGACAGACTCTACTTTTAAATCTTGCCGCCAGCCATTGATACTCAGCAGAATATCAGATCCACAAACACCTGACATTCGCAGTGATGTGCTGTGCTGGAAGGGAGCTGGTCTGCATCCCAGAATTGAGCTGGCCTGTGCGTATATTACTGAGCTACCTGGATGCTCCAAAGTTGAGGCCCCTCTTGGCTTTGCCCTTCTGCCAAGTCCTGATTTTTCCTTAGCTCACCTGCTAATCCTGAGAACTTTGGTTCATTCTCCCACTGCTTAGCCTCTGCTTTATCTCCTGGTTGCCACGTCTTGTCACTTTGACCCCTCTCCCTCTAAAGACAACGACTCTCAGCCCAGGCATCTTGACTTAGATGCCTGACCTCCCCCATGCGCCGCACCCCCCTTCCCCGCAACCTCTGGTCCAGACCTCTTGTCAGAGCAGCCTTGCCACAGTGCCACCCACGCCTCAGCATGACGGGTACCTATGGAAAGCGTCATGACGCCCAACTCATCTCGCACCAGCTTGACGATCATGCTCTTCTGCAGTGGGGTGGAGCGGCAGCACAGGACAGACCGGCAGTGCTGGGTCAACTCCAGAAACTTCTTCTCCAGCTTCCCCTGGAAGATGGTACTCAGTGTTTTCCCATTGATGACCAATCCAACCTTTGGAACTGCTGCTCCCGAGGTGGGGGCAGGTGTCTCAGAAGGTAGGCACCACCCAAAGAGCTTGCGGTCTGGCTTCCGTGGTCCATGAAATTGCTTTACCTCTTCCAGTGCACAGTCGAGGATGGATTCACAGGTTTCCTGTAAAGATTCAGAATCATACATTTGGTATGAGTAAGCAACATTGGAAATGTATGTTTAAAATCTCACTTTATCCTTTAGTAAAATAGTTACAAAACTCTATCACCACACAGATTACTTACCTACAAATCATTCTGTGATTTTTATACTTCTCTGCACTATCAAATAGCATTGAAGCAATATTAATTGGGAATCAAATTGATGTCCAAAATAGGGGAGACTGCTTGGGAATGGGAATGGAAATAGCTCAGCAAGACAGAGACAGATACTGGGATGGTGTGCAATAATAAACCTCATCCAGTAAATAAGGACAATATATCATGCTGGTGTGATGCTTTCTACGAGTCACAGTCATTTCAGCTCTCCTGCATTCCTCGGGACATTCCTGTGTTGTAACTTTGGGAGGGGGGTGCGTTATTACCCACTTTCATTTAGAGATGAAGAAATGGAAACAGTGAAAGTGTTAGTAACTTGTCCACGGTCATCCAACTTAGTACCTTAGTACTTATTACCACTCAAATTGTGGCTCCTCAATTGTAAAACTACGTTAACTGTGCATTTATCTGCTGGTGTGACTGTGTTGGTCGTCTTGTTTAAAACTGACCGTGGACGTGAGAGTCTTACTGGTTTGAAGAAACTTATTTTTTTCTGGTGTTTCCCCTGAAACATAGTGGGGAAGTTCTACTTCTTTTTATCAAGTCTCCTCCATTACTTCTGATTGTATCAAATACCAAGTCAGATTTTGGTTCTAAATATATTCTTAATCCTCTTTACCTTCTGTAAACCTCACTGTTAAATAAAGATAGAGAAGAACTGTGGCAGGCAACTGTATTATCAGTTTTAATAGCACCGTGTTGCTCACACGGTCCTTACTCAGCAGTGTATTTTTGGGCATGGCACAGGGTGACAGTTTTCATTTACTGATGTGACAAAAATTCCTTCTAAAAATACATTTTTAAATGTTCAAAGTGAGTCAATTTAAGTGAAATCATTCAACAAAAAATAGTACAGGTAATATGTGGATTTTAGCAAGAATTGTGATAGTTGTTCTGAAATGACAGGTTTGGGAACCATTGATCTAGAAGCTTCTGAGAATGCTGTAATTTCTTCTGGAACAAGTAGGACTGCAGTTCATTGTTCCTGACCCTTCCTTTAGGGGATGCTGAACCGGCAGTCAGGCCTGCACAGGACCCAGGGGCCACAGGAAGCAGTTCCAGGAGCCACTGCTTATGCCTGAAATGCTTACTTGGGAAAGAGATCAAGACAGTCCTTGCTGAAGTTGGGATCGCCACAGATGAAGATTCCTTCAACTCAGGATTGCAGCAAGTCATTGGAAACGTAAGCTTCCAAATAAAATCTCCAAATTATTTTGAATTTTCTATGTAATAATCACAGTAGCTACCATTTATGTAACATTTAGTGTATGTCAGGTACTGGGGTAGGCAGCCTCTTAGATGATTCTCAGTGATTTCCTCCTCTCGTACTCACGCCCTTGTGTGAGCTCCTCCCCTTCAGTGTGGGCTAGGACTAGCGACTCCTCTCTAATGAGGATGTCACTTCTCCAGGTAGTTTAGGAAGACTGGCTACCCATGAGACATTCTTCCTCACTCTGCCTCGGACGGCTTGCCTTGGGGAAGGCCAACTGCCACGATGTGAAACCCTTTGTGGAGAGGCCCGTGTGGCAGTATGGAGGCCTGCTAACAATCATGTCCATGAGCTCGAAGGAGGATTCTTCTTCAGTCCCAAATGACCCACCCAGTTGAGCATTTAGATGAGCCCACAACCCTGACACCTTGACTGAAACCTCGAGAGAGACCTTGACCCAGAGTACATACCCATTCAAGCTACTCCTGGACTGCTAGTGCTCAGAAACTGCGATAACGAAAGTGGTGTTTTCAGTTTTAATATAATTTATTAACTAATACAAATACTGTGCTAATAAATATTTTCTTTCTATGATCTTATTTAACTGTCCCAAACAGCCTATGAAATATATCTTTTTAATTTCTATTTTACAGATGAAGAGAATGAAGTTCAGAGAGTTACCGTATCTGGACAATATTAAGCCTTCCAATATGTTGTTAATAATAATAGTTGCTATTATTAGTTCCTACTTAACACTATCGTCCCATCTAAGATTCCGTGACACATCGACATTTCAGGGATGGGTTGTTAATTCTCATCTTACAGATGAGAACCCTGAGGTCTACGTACGCCCCCTGACTTGCTTACAGCTTCAAGATGCATAGCAAAGCAATGGTAGCCCTAAATCAATTTATAAAGAATGAGGCAGATAAAAACCCTTAGAGGAAATATCCACTGAATACGTAATTATATTAAATGGATGTTTAAATAAATCTGGGATTTAGAATGGATTTCCCCAGTGGCTGTCTTGACGTATCTAGGCACCCATCCCTTTTCCTCAGACAAGGGGACAAGAAAGACTCCTGGGCTTAGCATCCCAGGGGAGTGGGCAGGCACCTTCTTGGAGGGACTCAGACAACTTTCAAAGCTGACAGTGACTGAACTCAGTGTGGAGTGTGGCCCACCATTACTGAGGAGCTTTGGTGGCTAATTAATCAACAAACATCTCAGCTTCCTGCAGGAACGCATTGCATTTAACAGAACCTGCAGAAGCAGCCCCTTCCTCCTGCCCCTGGCTCATGTCACAGGTTTGCAATGTCCTTCTGGAATCACCTTGAGTAGAATAATCTTTGCAAACAAAATTTCCATTGTCAGCAGAGCAGGAAGACATCAACACTCTTGCAGGGATTGAGAACTCAAGCAAGCTGCAAATTACTTTTTCTCCTAAGCATAATATTAATGCCAAAGATTTCCCTGAGATTATTTTCATTTTGAAAGTTCTTTGGGGTTTAATCTAACTGTAGCATCATCTGTGCACCTGACAAGAAAGTAAATGATTTTTCCAATTAATTTAAAGGGCCTCTGGCACTTTTCACAGTATACACTACCCTTTTTCAAAAAAAAAAAAAAATGTGTACATGTATTCTTCATGAAATAAAAACCAAATTTAAGCCTCACAAATTCCTGGACCCTGATCAGCTTCTATCATCCTTCTCCCTTTTTTTCCTGCACTGGTCTTTTCCTCTCTGCTCCATCCTTCTCCGCGGCCCCTCCCCACTCACCCCCTCGGCCAAGCCCCACAGTCTCATCCAGTCCCTGCTGCCCTTTGGTAGGAGCGTACAGGTCAACGCCCACCTCCCATATTCATCAGCCTGGGAGGGAGGGGAAGTTTACTTTCTGCATCTGGCATTGTGAAAGTAGACTTTTCCTCCCAAATACAAAATGGTGTTACAACTTTGAACACAGTTCTTCAGACTGTACACAGTCCTGTTTCCAAACCTTGTTCCCTGCCACTTACAGCCTATTTGGGTTGAAAATCACAGGGTTCACCCTACCTCTGCTTCTCTCTCTCCTATCCCATCAAAATGTACTGGTTTCACATGTCATTCCCTTCAGGATTTAATCTGTGGCAAACCAATTTGACTTACAAGTTGGAGCTGAAATTTTAAACTCAGAATTATTTCAACTTAAGTGAAGTTTTTTTTTTTTTCCAATGGATGAGTTAATCCAAACTATAGTAAATGAACCATTGAGGTTCTGTGAGCAAACAGCAGTGGCCTGAAGGAGACCAGCTTTCTAGACTTATCTATTAGAAATTACAAGGTGACCCTGGGCAGGCAACAGCCTCTGTGATCTTAAGTGTCTTCATAGGTAGAATGAGGAGGCTGGGCCAAGGGTAGAATTCAGGAGAGGCATAACTTTCTAATTGTACTGTTAGACCTAATAGAATACTGGCTACCCCTACGTGGGTGTGAGGTAGAGGATCCAGGGCTGGATGTCTTCCAGGGCCCTTTGAGCTCCAAGGTTTTGGTAGGGTGGCCTCCTTGTATATCCTAACGCCACCCATGAGCCTGTCTCCAGTTGGCCTCAGGGCTATGCTGCACTTGGACATGTGGACTCTGCTTTGTCCTCACCTGATTTTCAGTGTTGATGGAGTACACAGTGTCGGTCTGATCTAACAGTCTGCAGGAGTGGGCGATGTTGACTGCTGTCTCCTGCTTATCTCCAGTCAAGACCCAGAGCTGGATCCCGGCTTCCTGCAGAGCAGCCACTGTGTCGGGCACTCCTTCCTGCAGCCGGTCTTCGATCCCAGTGGCTCCTGGAGGGATCAAAGACACCAGAGAGGACAGTCACAGTGGAAAAGTAGCTGCTCAATTTCCCCAAAGCCCTATCAAGACAGGCAGTAATTATTAAATATCTTCCATGTTCCAGGCTGTGCTAAGCACCCCGGATGCAGCAGTGAAACACACAGAGCTGGCCCCTGCTCACTTGGAGCTCCGAGGCCTGTTGATAAGGGTTTATAACTGAGCTACATGAGAAGCCCAGGGTGCCCATGAAGGTCAGAGAAGGCTTGCTGACAATGTGCCCTTTAAGCTCAGACCTAGAAGATAAAGTCCAGAGGTGGAGAAGGAAGAGAATTCCAGGTAGAAGGATCAGCACCTGTCAAGGCCCAGGGGTCAGAGTGAGAGAAGATGCAGAAAAGGAGGCAGAATGGGGTGAGAGAGGAGGCCAGGAGATAAGGCTTTTCGGATCAGGGCCTTAAAGGATTGGAATTTATTTTGCAGCTGAGAAAGCTATTAAAGGGACTTAAGTAGGAGAGTGGCAGGATCAGTTTTGAGTTTTCAGAACACCATTCTAGAGAACTGATTGGAGTTTGGAGCACGCAGGGTGAATTAATTCAGGGCCAATGGGGCCGAGCATGGGCGAGGAGCAGAGCTGGAGGCGCAGTGGCAGCGGAGTGGAGAGAGACAAAGACGAAATCTTTGCTGTGCAGCCGCTCATGGCACAATTAATAGAGACCCAGGTTTTTGCTAATATTTTGGGAGAGAATTAAACATGAAGCTTTTCCCTGATTTTTGAATCATCTCCAGCTTCGCACCAACCCAAATATTGGATAGCAGTGATTAAGCAAAAATAAGCCAGCATTTAAATTGAGATTCATTTCAGGGCACAGACCTGTTTCGCTCTGGGCAGAAGCCAGGCATTTCATTTCTTTCAATAGTTCTGAGTGACAATAGATTGGCAAACCAGTTACGCTGGATGCGTAGTGAAAAGATCATTTCACTGTGGGAGCGAACGTGAATGCCAGGCAGGTTTGGAAGGGCAGGGCAGTTTCTTGGTGGCAAGGTGAAATCTCTGCCTGGCCCTAGCTGTCTCTTTCCAGAGCCAGCTGGAGGGAAGAAATATAGCCTCGCTGTCCCCAAATGTGTCTCTTGTGTTTGAGGCCCAAACATGCAGGTAAACCACCCCAGGAAGAGTGATGGCTTGGCTTCATCTTTCCCTCCAAGGGTTAGCTTGCAAGGTGAGCCTCCAAAGCTGATTCATATTACAGGGAGGCAGAGTGAAGGAGAGAGGAGGAAAAGCACATTTATTTGTGTGAAAGAGAAAATGAAACGAGATGGCTGGGTAGACCCCCCCTGCCAAGGAAACAGACAGGTCCTGACAAGTGTGTTCTCCTTTCAAGCTGAAGAGCCCTTCTCACCAACTGAGACCAGAGTGCTTCTGGAAACAAGAAACCCTGGAGGGTGAGAAGGGGTCAGCGCCTTAACGGGATGATGCTCCAGTGACCTTGTGTGGCATACAGAACTGTGGCCTAGCTACTCTCTGGTTCCTGTTGAAATGAGTTCTTGTGACCAGCTTTCAAGGTGGCTTTGTGAGGCTGCAGACAAAGGTCCCTGCGGTCGAAACACGGAAACAAAGGGGTGGAGGAGGTGGGGAGCAGAACTCCGTCCCCGGATGCCACCCATCTCACCACATCGTGTTGCTACCTTTGTATATATATAGCAAGGCATCATGCTCTTACAGGAACGCTGGCCAGGCTGGGCAGTGGGGGGAGTGCGTTTTATCCAGAGAAGCCAAGGCTCAGAGGGCTACAGGGATGTGCCCTTGGGCCAAGGTCTCAGCAGGGCCGAGATGTGGCCCTTGTGCCCAAGGCAGCGTTATTTCTCGAGAGGAAAGAAAGCTGCCATGGGGCCCCTGTGCGCATGCTGCCCCTGCAGGGCCTTTCTGAGATCTTACTCCCCAGGTGAGAGATTGACTCTGATAAGTAAAGCCCCCTTCCCTCTCAGCCATGCTTTTTGCCCCACAGAAATAAATGCAACACTGTCTCTGAACTGTGGTCTGCGTGTTGCTCATCTCCCCCCCACAAATTTTATTTTAATTGTTGTTCAAGTATAGTTTTCTGTCTTTTACTCTCATCCCAGCCCACCCACCCAGCCCTCCCCTCCTCCCTCCCCCCTCCCATTTCCACCCCGCCTAGTTTTTGTCCATGTGTCCTTTATACTTGTTCCTGTAAACCCCTTCCCCCAGTGCGTCAACCTCACTTCCGTGCGGCAGCAGCTGGAGTGATCTCCGTGAAGCACAAGTCTATCCCCGCTTTCACTCCCTTCTCATCTCCGAACGTTTGGCGTGTGACTTACACGGCCCTTCATAATCTGGGTCCTTTCTCCCCAACCTCCATGGGCCAGCCACAGCAGACCTGAGGGACCAGCAGGCCCAGGTTTTCTCTCCGTGCCAGGAACATCCACTCTCCCCCTTGGCCCTACCAACTCCGCTCCTCCTCTCAGTCCAGCCTGCCTGCCCCCTCCTCGGCCCCGAGGCCAGGTTGGCACCTTTTTCTTTGTGTTTCTATCCCAGCTGGTACATCTTCCAGGCCAGCCCTCACCACACTCTGTTTAATTACTCATTTAATCCATTTTCTCGCTGGACTCTGACCTATGGGAGAGCAGGTCCTGTGCTCTTGTTCCTGGTTGTAGCCCTAATGCCTAGTATAGTGTTTTGGCACATAGTAGGTGCTCAATAAACATTTGAGTGAATGCAGAAAAGGCAACCAAACTCCTAGGCTTTACCCAGCAAGGAATGCAGGAACGCCCCTGGGTGCCCTCAGGAAGCTGCGTGTGGAGTCTGGGTGGCATGTTGGCACAGCCTGTTTGTGCCAAGTATCCGGAAAGGCACCCCAGGGAAGGCTCTTAATTGAGACACATTTGTAGCAGTGTCAGAATCAGGGCCAAGAACTTCCTTCCCAGCTTGCCACGCTCCTATTTTTCATTTCATGAGGACTTATTTTTAGCTACCGAGTAAGGTGAGTTGATTCTCCAGGTGCTGCGCCGTCTCCATCAGAAGTTCCTCTCGGTTTTCAAGGGCTGCCTCAGCCTCATGCCGGAAACTGGCCCACCGCCGGAAGTCCTCCTCACTTATGACCTGTGGGAGAGGAATAGACATATTCACAACTCTGAGTGAATCCCTCACCTTTCCCGTGTGTCTGAGCTTCTCTACTTATTTTTAAGAGGGGGTGAGAAGGGAGGGGAAAAAGGGAGGGAGAGAAACACTGATGGGAGAGAGAAACATCGATCAGTTACCTCTCACTCACACCCTGACCTGGGGACCACACCTGCAACCTAGGCATGTGCCCTGACCAGGAATTGAACCGGTGACCTTTCCCTTTATGGGATGACACTCAACCAACTGAGCCACACCAGTCAGGATGTGTCTACACAATTTGATAGGGCTTTGTCATTAATGATTGTTTCTTTAAATGCATGAATCAACAAATCAATTATGTTCCGTTATCACCAAACATCTGTTAAGCAGATTCTGCCTTTCTCGGGGCACTGGAGATATAGCGGGGACCCAGACAGACACATCCCAGCATGCCTGGGCTTGTGTGCTACAGGAGGGCAAGAGACATTATCCAAGTAAATACTTTAAAAGAATAGGTTATTTCAAGGAGTCCTATACAGAAATTAAAGAGGATGATATAATGATGTGTGGGTTACTGGGTTGGGGGACAGCTGTGGGAGGAGGGGCTGTTTCATTTGAATCATCAGGTCTCTTAGACACGGTGATGTACAAGTTGAGATCCAACTATGAGAAGGGTTCAGTCATGGGCAGGGCCAACAGCAAAGGCTGTGAAACAGCAGTGAATTTGGTTTTGTCTGTTCCTTGAACATGCTAGCCGGCTAAAGGATGGCAAGCCAGCTAGAATGGAGCCAACAACGAGGCTTGAAAGGTAAGCAGAAACCAGATCCTGCATAGCCTGGTAGAATGCTCTACCAGCTTGCTATTGGAGGTGGTACCCAAAAGCTGGAAGAACATGACTAGAGGACATATATTCTTCCCTTGGAGTCGCACAGCACTTTTAGACCCTTCTGTGGGCATTACAGGAAGACTGTATCTTACAGCAATGGATAAAGCTTTTGTCCAAACATCAAATATATTTTCTCTCTGTGCCTGGCTCTATAGGGAGAACCAAGTGGACACATGTGGACCTTTTGCTCTTGTGAAATTCTATGTCTTATTAGAGGAGACGAAATAGGCACAGATATCAATGGAAAATAGAAGGTGGTAAGGGTATAATTACAATTTACAGAGTAGTAAGCCCTGGTTGCTGCCCCATGTACATGTGTTCCTTAGCTAATCTCCACAACAACTGTGGGAGGTATGGAGCACTAACACCACCACTTTACAGGAAAGGAAATCCCAAACTCCAAGAGGCGAAGACACTTGCCCAAGGTCCCACAATGTGTACATGGTGAGATTGGGACTTGAACCAGGTAGGTCTGGCTTCAAAACGGGTGCTCATAAACTTTTACATTTTTGTGGTTGCCTAAGCAGCATAAGAGAGATGAGCTCTGGGGATTTATGGAGGAGAAATCAGTCTAGCCATCTGGAAATCTGCCCATAATAGCTCCCCTACCTGATTTAGGTGCCTCATTAGATGCCCATGCTCTGGGATTCACAGCTCTGTCTGCCTCTCTTGCCAAGTTAAAGACCTGCAGGGGGTGAGGTGGGTCATCCACATGGCCAGAGCTGGGCCAAGGGCAATTCTACCAGGGATGGTGGGGACTGTGACTGACCGCAACACAGCAGAATACAATCCTCATCAGGCATCAGCTGTGACATGGCTGTAGCTGTTTGTTGCCCTTCGAGAAGAGAGATCCACTTTGACAGATCCTCTCCATTTTCAAGAGAAACCAGAAATCTAGATTTTTATGTGATCACATAAAAGCTGCCAAATTCCAAATCTATGCAAATAATGCCAATTTTAAAAGAATATGCTGAAGGCAAAATTACAACATTAAAAATTACTTTATGAGCTAGGGGCCAGCAGCTTTCATAGACCCTGTAAGGCAGGGTACCACAAAGCCATGCTGATGGAACCTTGCCATTCCTACTTCTGCCCCAGCAAAACTGTCAAGGTCATGGGTCTGTGGTGAGTCAAAAGAGCTCATTTTGAAAGTATCACAGCAACCAACATTAAGGGTCTTTAAAAAGAAGTGCAAAACACAGAATCAGAGTTGAGGTCCTCCAGCTACGTACAGAAGAGTTTGTTCCTACCTTCTTGGCAATGCACAGAGTTCGAAGGCCATCTCTCGCATACAAGTCTAGGTGCTTCTGGGTCCGGGCTCGGATTCTCCTCACCTTCTTTTCCACATCAGCATCGGTCACTGTGAAAGGGTCATTGCCCCACCATGAGGTCATGTGCAAATGCTCAGGGATCCCCTTTCTAACATTCTGGACTTTTTTTTTTAGAGGGGGAACCCCCTTACAGCCCTCCCTGGAGACAGGGGAGCTCTCCTGGCTGTTAACGAGTCCAGGTAGGTGATGTGGTAACTTTGAGAGTCCCTTTGGGCCTCTGCTCTTCTAGCTGACTGTCAGAAGCCTGGCTGGGCAGAGCACTGTCTAAGGAGGGTAGATGGTCTCAGTGTTGTTCCCAAATGCCTGTTGGCCTCAGAATTCTCTGGGACCTTCAACAAGTGATAGAGATTCCCAGGTCCAGTCGAAGCTCTGCTGAATCAGGGCACCAGAAATCTGAATCTTTGATATTCACAGCATTTTCTTTGTAGCTGCTTCAGCCCTGGATGACCAACTGTTTGCTAAGTGTTAGACATACTACCCAGCACCTTCTCTGTCACCAACTTCAGCCCTTCTATCAAGTTAGGTCCCAAGACAGCCTTGGACCCAACTCTCATTGCTAAATTCTTTGCTGCATTGGGTTTGCTGAATTAGGCTTTCTTTCTAGATAAGACATGGTCTTAGAATTTTTTTTTTTTTACATTTCCTACCAATCTAGTGTTTAGATTGAAAAATACTTCATTGTGTTGCTCACTGTCCCCTTTAAGAAGTCCTACATAATACATTTCTTTTAGAAAAAGTTATCTTTTTCTCTTGAAGTTCCAATACTTTTATCTACCAGACAAAAAGAATTTTTCATCCTGGGTTAGTGGGTGTGGGGCAGGATTGATGCTATCACAGCTTGCTTTATCTAAGATGCAGCAGACATCACCAATCAATTGCCGCACTTTACAAGCTGAGCTCGGAAAAAGGGTCAGAGTTTATTTTTTATTTTTATTTTAAGAACAGGTCTAGATAGAGATCTTCAGAGGCCCTAAGTAGTAAACAGATTTTGTGCACCTCATCCATCCCTCCATACACTGCAACATTAAAGATACAATATTTAAAAGTAAGATAAGTATAAGGAAGCCCAGCAAGCTCTGATTTCCCCCACACAATAGCGGTCTAAGGCTGTTTTTATACACCGCAAAATTTCTCTCAGAGATTATTTTCTCATTTTTTCAAAGGCGTTACTGTGTTCCCGGTGCCTTAAGCACTGTCTTTATGCATTGTCTTGTTGAGCACTATTTGCAATATTTAATTTTCAAAGACATCAGTTTCTAAGATTAAACCCTTTTGCCTCCTATCTGGTTACCTTTGATCTGTTTTGCTTGGGCTAACAGAAACCTCCGGGTCCAATCAGATGTTCAAACCCCATCACTATGTTAAACCTCCGGTTATTTTTCCCCTCATCCATTTCAAAGCTTTCGTTCTCAATGCTTAATAGCAACATTGCTCATGTGTCTTTTATTGGGAGCATCTCTAAGCCATTTTGCAATTGGCCGAGGAACAAATAAAAAACATCTCCAGGGCAGCTCTGGTGGCTGTGGCCCAGGGACTCAGAGACACGGCATTCACTCTTCTGCCAGAGTCTGGGGATGAAGAGACCTCATTAGCTCCCTTCCCATTCTAAACACTCATCAATCCCCATGAACCTCTTGGCTTTGCTCCACAGCTGATAATGCAGGAGGCACAGGGCTGCCTGGGCAATTCTGAAGCTTGGCTGGAATCTTCTGTCCTGGGAGAATCATAGCCCCATCACTGTCTTCTCCTCGTTAGGAATCAAGGAGTGGCTGTGCACTGATTCATGCTGCTCCAAAATTGGCCACTGATAGGGAGAGACTTTGGAACATTTTTCTGGCTTGGTGCAGGTTTATGAAAATCTATCCGGGAGAGGCTGGGGAAAAGGATGATAAAGAGGGACACCTGAGGCTTCCCAGAGCAAACCAAGCCTGGTGCAGAATTCTGGAGGCAGGGAGGGAGCTCTGGGCTAGGCTTCAGGGATGGTACCTGGGTGGAGGATTTACCCCTAGTTACCATGCCACCTCTCTTAGGTCACTTCCCGCTCTGGGTTCAGTTGGCTTCTCTCCAAAACTAAGAGTTAGGGGCACAGCATATTCTAGGGTATATTAATGGGTGCCCTAGTCAAAAATAGTTTATGGATACTCCATGTTTCAATGAGTTTGGAAAACTAGAAATTGGGATAAAGAAGAGGCTTTGCTTTTACAAGACCATCCTTCACCAGGTCGAGGAGACATGGAATGCAGTGTGTGTTAAGGAACCTGCTCTGAGGAGATCAGCCTGTGGGCCCGTGTCCCTCAGGGATAGGCCAGGCCAAGTGATGCTGTAACTGGAGCTCGCCATTACTGTTCCATGCTGCTCTTACCCCTCATAGCCCTGTCTTCCCGGAGCCCTGTGGAGGGGCACTCACCGCGGGTAGGGTCTTCCAGCAGGTCCATGATCACTGAGTCGGCGCCCTTGGTGTAGACGATGATCTCACCTGTCAGTGGGTGCTTCACCACCACAGACATTCTCTTCCTGACAGAGTCAAAGCCCAGGGTGCAGAGGATATTGAAAGTGAGGCAGGTGCCCTGGGGCAGGCGCACGGTCACCTGCTCGGGTGTCCGGGACATGAGTGTGAAGCTGTAGGCATTGGCGGCATGCACCAGGGCGGCCTCATCAGGGCTCTCGGCCTCATAACAGAGTTCAGAGCTGGCCAGGCCTAGGGCCGGGTCCTCCAGAGCCTCCTCCAAGGAGGCACCTGACCCAGATGCCAGCATGTCACCTTGGTCCCATGTGCTGCTCCTGTAGCTGCCATCAGTGGAGTAGCCTCCACTGCACACAGAAGCATCGTCCTCTTTTTCATCTGAGTCTGTAGTGGCCCCCAAGCTCTCCCCCAGGTTGGTGCCAGAGGGTGCAGTGGATGAGAAAGATTGGCTGAGGCTCAAAAGCTTCAACTTCTGGAAGAGCTGCTGAATCTTCTCCAGGGATGTCCCCAGAGCCTTGGTGGAGAGGGGCATGGTGACCTTGAGATCAAAGGAGGGAAAGAGAATGTTACTCTCAATGCTGAAAAAAGATATCGAGCTGTTTTATGGCAGACTCTGAAGGTCATTGTGCAGTAAATGAATTGTTTGGGCTTTCTGGGGTTGTGGGCAAGCCTTCTCCCCTAGGCCAGCCTCGGTTTGCCCACCTAGAAAATGAAACTCTTAGGCCAGATGTTTCCTCCACCCATGACATTCTTGGGATTGGTAATGACCATCCAGTCTAATCAGAGACAAAGGAAAGGAGACAAAAGCCCGACCCATAATAAGAGTCCACATTCCCCACACCCTAACCACAGCCTTCAGCTCACTTCATCCTCCCAGCAACTTTAAGGGCTACCATCATCCCAATTTATGGATGAGGAAACTGAGGCACAGAGAGGTTAAATAAATGAGCCATCGTCACCCAGCATGAGAGCTGGGACTCAAGTCCGGTTCTATCTGACTCCAGAGGGTGGGATCTTCTGCTCCCTGCCAGCTGCAGTCTCCCTATTAACGTAAAAGTTGAAAGGTGGAGGCTGTCCTCCCCCAGATGGTACTTCCTCCTCTCTTGGAAATAGAGTTCATTTCTCAGATAATGCTAACATCCTCTCAGAGCTCCCTGGACACTTCTGATACCTGGGTGACTTCTCAGTGCCTGAAGTGACTTTTCAGGGTGCTGCAGGATCTGGACATAAGAAGGGGAGGCTCTGAGTTGGTGCCTGGGTGAATCTTTTTCTTAGTTTCATAGTCACAAGTTGTGACACGCAATATTCTCAGCAGTCACTCACAGGGGAGCTTGGCAGAGAGTCGATGGATAATGAAAGACAAAGTATCTTCGTTACTAAAGCAGAGACCAGTATAACGTGATGTTATGGAGTCATACAGATGGTTCTGTCATGTGCTAACCACACAACTTTTGTTGAGTTACTCAAGCTTTCTGAGCCTCTGTTTCTTCACTTGTTAAATCCAAAATCATACAGTTGTGAGGATTAAATGATAACGCAGCTGAAGTATTTGCCGAGCAGCCTGGCATGTAGCAAGTGCTCAGTAAATATTAACTCTTAATATCTACTCTGCAGACACACACAAAATTTGAAACCTACACAGAGTGCTCATAAAGAACCTTTCTCATTTTATTTAAAAAGGAGGAAACTGAGGCCCAGAAAGGGTATGAGTTCAAGGTCTTGGAGTGATGAATCGGTGACACTGTGGCTAGGGCCCAAGTGCCTTGTCTTCCTGTTCAGGGCCTCACCTCTTGCCCTTCCCCTTCCACCCCTCCTCCCCTTCCCCCTTCCCCCCTTCTCCCCTTCCCTCTGCTACCCCACCTTCACCAGTCCCTACCCTCTGCCTGGGCTCGGTGGTTGTGGAGACCATGACGGAGTTGCAGATGGTTAGGGCAAGGAAGAAGTCCGCGATGGAGGAGGTGGTGGAGAGGGCAGGCCTGGCAGGTCTGGAGTCTGGCAAGGTCCCCAGCCATTGGGCAGCCTCTTGCACCTTGGTCAGTAGGTTTTTATCTGGAGTCACATCTTTTTCCTGAAAGAGAAAGGCCTGGGTGAGTCTTTCCTACAGGAAGGCTCCTTTCAGCAGGTTCTTTGCACACCTGAGGCAAAAATGAGCGTCTCCCCTGCACTCCCGAATCCAGACAGCTGCCCCTCCCCTGAGCTCAGGTACTACAGACTCTGATTTGATTCTTCCCTTTCCCTTACCCACGTGCCCATCAGTTATAGGCTCTGGCAATTCTCCCCTCACAGTATCTCCCTCCATTCCTGGTGCTACCAGCCAGGCTCAGATCCTGCAGCCTTCAATCTTAGATTTCTGCATCAGCCCCAAAATGATGTTGCTGCTTCTCACCTCTTTACCTTCTAACCCTTCATATGTATCACCCACTCATCTTCCTAAAATGCCATTTCCCTCAGGTACTCTTGAGCTTGACAGACCTTCAGATCTTCATTGTTAACACAATCAATTTACTGTCACTTGAATTTGTTCACAGTCTGCATTTCCACTCTCTGCTCCCACCACTTCTAAACTCAGACCTCAACTTAGCCAGGTGTCTGTTTGCTGCCTTCTGGGTGAAGACTCCTGTTCTGTGCCTCTAATCTCAGCTTGGTTGGAAGGTCCCTTCCTGTCCACCAAAACCCTACTTCTACTTCAATAACCACAAGAAGTCCTATGTGCCCATGAGAGCTTATCTCCCCCTCAATGAGTTCTCTGTCTTTGGAGCCACAAGAGCACCTGACTCAGAATGTCCACAGGACTCAGGCAGGCCAGGTGAAGGAGGGAAGTGGGCAGGAGCACAGAGGAAGACACTGTGGGACAGTGGGGGCTGTGAACACTGGCTGGTCCTATCCCACTGAAAGGCTGGCAACGGCTCTGCTAGTAAGATGCTCTGGTGCTGGCCTACTTTGCCAAGCCTCTTGATTATTGGAGATAAAGCAGAGATGATCTGGAGCTCATTATTGTTTTCAATCTGTGGGTTTCCAATTTTTGACATCCTTGTAGAAGTTGCCACATATACCACCCTTTGGAATTCAGCACATATTGACCTATGTTGTAAGGTCAAATTTCTTACGGCCTCTCTAGAGATGAGGTTAGAGCCTCAAAGACAGAGAGAGACTGCATTTACCACAAAGCTGTATCTTCTAGAGCTCTGACTACTGCTTTGTTTGAAGCTGAAGTTCAACAACCACCAGCTTTCAACAGTTGGCCATTCCGTAAAGAAGTTTCCTTGTAAGACCATTCCTATCAGTAATCAGTTTGGTTTAAAGTTCAGAAGAAAGAATGTACAGTGATCCTCCCAGTTACCTCGTATTTCAGGTGAGGAAACTGCTCCCTGGGGAGATTACATGTCTCACCCAAAGTCACACCATAAGTGGGAGAGATTCCTTCAGTTGATCCAAGATCATCTGACCCTAGAATTCATGTTCTCAACCTCTACCCCAGAAGGGCTCTAGTCCTCGCTGGCAGCCAGCATCTTCAGTGTCTGGCATCCCAAACACAACGAATGGGTTTGTGTATCTAATCCTTAGGGCTCAGCAGACAGGCCATGAGATTGCAATGGGGTTATGGGAATCTTTTTCCTTCAGGAAATAGACTTTGTTGGGAGGAGAGAGAGGGGTACAGGAGTGGGGTCCTTTTAATCCTTACTGCAGATACCCAGATCTGGGAACAAGCTTGGAGGTCATCAGAGCCAAACCCCTTATTTTGCTGACAATAAAACCAAGTGGCAGAGAGAAGGGGTGTGAACCACTCAAGATCACACACTGAACGCAGGTTGTAACCAGGACAGCTTTCCTGTCACTCGACTCCCAGCCTCTGACACACCCTGCTTTGCTGCAAGCTATGCGTTACGTATTTCCAAATAGTGACACGGTTAAAGTGATTTAATGGTTATTCGTTGCAGGACCACTTACCCTCTAGTCTAAGAGCCATCGGGAGAGACTGTCATGTGTCCCCAGTGCCTGGCAGGAGGCACCATGCAAACCTGTCAGCTGACTCCTATCTAGGATGCCATGCTACCTCACCATGGGTTAGTTCATGGGGCCTCTCTGTTCAAACTCCTCGTTGGTGCACTTCTACCCAATCATACAGGGACATACTAAAAAAAAAAATCTCTGCAAAGGACCTCCTTCTCTCCCATGCTGGCAGCGGGCCTGGCCGGCAGATGTCTGCTGCAGATGTCACTTAAGTTTATCCAGTTGCCACAGATCTGCTGCTGCAGGGCAAGGTCTCTGTGGTTCCCTTCGCCCACGGCCCACTGGTTTCCTGTCTGGTCCATTAACATTTAGGATCGTGGCACTTAGGACAGTTAGAGAAAGCAGTGTGCTACCCACCTTTGGGCTCTTTGATTAGTCTGCTTCTCTGAACGAAAATAAATACAAACTTGTGGGGATACCAGTTGTTCATATGAGTGCTTTGTGGCAGCCAGACACCCAGCCGGTTGGATTTCTTTCTATTGCAGATGACCTAAAGCTCGTACAAAACCCTCTTTAAGGAAGGTAACTCGGACCTCACACAATATCCTATGGATCCTGTTATTATCCTCACATACATTTACTGACAACTTAGAGCAAAGTCAAGTGCTTTGCTAAGTACTTCCAAATACATCATTTAATCATCAGAACAGCATTGAAATAGTTACTATCAGCCTCATATTTTAATTAAGGGGTGACTGAGGCTCCCTGAAATCAAGTAACATGTCCAAGTCCCCAAATCAAAAAAAGAGCTGGAACCTGGATCCAGTTCTGCCCAATGCAAAACCAGAACCCTGAAACACTGCGCCAGCACTGCCCCAACTTCACAGGCACACGCATCAGTCAGGCATCTGGGTGAACGCAGATGCTGATTCAGCGAGTTTAGCACCTGGGTTCCTACCAGCTCCTGAAAGTGGTGCTCACGCCACTGGTCTGAGCACCACAGTCCGAGGACTGGGTGCTGAGATCCACAGAACTGGCAGAGGCGGGAAGAAGCAGAGGCTTCTCTGCTGGTGAGTGTCTAACCTGCTGCAGCCTCTTGGGAAGTGTCAATCAAAATAAAAAAATGTACATACTCACAATTTAGCAGTGATGCTCTAAGAATAAATACACTAGACAAACACACAGAGGTATAAACAGATGATGGCTCCACCATCCAACAATTGTTAACAGCCATTGTAAAAAGGGATAGGTAGCGCTCCACTGAATGTCTGTCTGTCTACGCACAGGGTGGGGCACAACTAGGTTTGCAGCTATTCTTATGGGAAATAATACAATGATTGATCAATCATAATACAAGAATAAACTCTTTCACATGCTTATAACTATAAATGTACTTTTGCCCCTCCCTGTACATGAAATATTTCCCAAGATTCATTAGGTAAAAAGGAAAAAGCAAAGTCCAAAACAGTGTGTGGGGTATAGTTCTGTTTGAGGTCAAAGACATGCTCACGTGGATACAATGCTTGTTTGCTTCCTTGTAGGTAAAACGCCGCTGGGAAGGACACGGAACTGTGAACCGTGGTTGTCTCTGGGGTGGTGGGCGCAGAGAAGGGAGGCAGGGAGGGAGACCTACTTTCTACCATTTGCCCCTTGGTTCCTTTTCACTGCTTAACCACGTGGTTGCACTTCCGTGGTAGAAACAAACCCCCCTGAGTGCCGAGGAGCTGGAGGCTGAAATACTGTTCAGGGCAGTGATGCTGCCCTGGCTGATGCTGTGCCCTTGAAGCTACAGGTCTGCTTCAAGAACGGGGGGAGCCCAGTGTTTGTAAATCTCTGCTTAAACAGAAGCACGTGGATTGTTGTGGTAAGCTTTCCCCAAATGGGACCTAAGCCCCAAGGGGGAAAAATACTCAGGGGCCTAGCCAGAAGGGTGTTTCCACCTTTTGTGAACAGGGTCACTGCGGCCATGTGTCCCCATACGGGACCCTGGGGACTAAGGGAAGCACAGCTGAGATTGCCCGCATCTGTTCCTGCCCATGTGGTCACATCACTTCCAAAAGATTTCCCTTCGTTGGCTAATTAAATCAGGACTCTTATCTAACCATTCCTACGTCCAGGGCGGGTGTGTGGCAGGGTGTCTGTGGGCCGTCCCTCCAACCAGGAACCGAATGGAGTGCTGTGCAAATCTCTTGCTAAGGAAGACAGGAAGACTGAGATTAAGGGAAGGAGGCAAAGGGCCAGGTGTTCTTTCTGGAGGTGTGGGAGGGGCCGGGCCCACAGCACGGAGTGGTGGTGATGTTTGGGGATACGTGGGTCCCCAAGCAAATTTTATGATTAGGAAGATGTTCTTTGGTCTGATGATTCTGGAAAACATTTTGCAAGTGGCACTTCTAAACAAAGACTCTCTGCTTCCATCTTGGCTGCTTACTGACTGGGGGAAAAGGCGTTTCATTGTCTGTCCGCCAACAATATTAAACACTGGCTTAGCACTCACCACTTTCCTGAGTATATTGCCCTACCCTGAAACCGCAAATTTTATAGCAGCCAATTAGGCAAAAAATAACCCATGCTTCATTGTTCTTTGTAGTAAAATAAAAAAAGCCAGCCTTTGTTGTTCTCATTGAGACTCATTATATTTCTGATTTAGAACAAAGAGCCAAGGAGACCAAGACCTGGCTCCTTTAGAATGTGGTTGGTGCTCCACCACAGCTTGGCACCCAGGGGTTTCAGAGGCAAGTTCTGACTGGGTCTTCGAAGGGAAGGTCCAGACCTGGTGGTGCCGGCAGGTGATCAGACCAGACTGAATGTCAGGTGGGCTGGGGGCAGAGGGGGCAAACTCTGAGAGCCGGCCAAGAGTGGGAGAGTGGGAGGGGTGGGAGCTGGGAGATCCTCCAGGGCTGCCTGGACACTGTCCATAGACTGATTCGAGGACCTGCCACTCTAGCCACAGATATTATTTATTTATTTTTAGAGAGAGGGGAAGAGAGGGAGAAGGAGAGGGACAGAAACATCAGTGTGTGGTTGCCTCCTGTGTACTTCCCACTGGGGACCTGGCCTGCAACCCAGGTGTGTGCCCTAACGGAGAATCGAACCAGCAACCCTTCGGTTCGCAGGCCTATGCTTAACCCACTGAGACACACCAGCCAGGGCTAGCCACAGATATTTTTCAGGTGGTGTCAGAGCCCAATGAGGCAGCATAAATCACTGTCTTCAGCCAACGCCTTCCAAGCTGGAGAAGGGGCCTATTTGAGCCAAAGGCAGACTATTTCCTAGTTGGGGTGGATGGGTATGCTTCCAGAGGTTCTCTGTCTTGGTTGCTCACTGGAATCACCAAAAATAAAAATGTGAATGCTCAGGCCCTACTATAGACCAAATATGCCAGAATCTCAGGGGAGGGGGCTCAGCATTATTTTTATTAAAAAATTCCTATTTCTCTTCTATGTCTCCAGATATGTGAGCATGTGTCCAAAGCAGAGAGCTTTCTTTCAGAAAGATTATTTAAAACCTCTGTTAGTTACCCATCCATCTAGAAGGCATGATTTCAACGATTAAATCCTCAAAAGAAACTCAGGAGGCAGAACTTTTTGAAGATGTGAACATTGAGCCCTGGCAAGGTAGCTCAGTGGGTTGCCATGTTGTTCTGTATACCAAAGGGTTGTGGGGTTGATCCTGGGCAGGGCACAGACAGGAGGCAACCAATCATGCTTCTCTTTCTCGTTGATGTCGATGTGTCTCTCTGTCTCTCTCATTGTGTGTGTGTTAATGAAAATAAAACTGGCAGGAAATTCGCTGGAAGGATCATTTCGAAAATCTAATTTTCTAGTAATGGGATAATAGCACTTTAGGTTCCTCTTTAAGCATGTGACTTGTTCAAGATGCTGGGGTTCCCTGTGCCCTTTTCAGTAAGTGCAGAAGATTCCAGATGATGTGTCTCCTAGAGAGAGAGCTTGGCACAGAGGAGTGTGGAATGGGACAGAAGTCGGAGGCCCCGGTTCTGGCCATGACTGCTAGGGAATGCTGTGAAATCTTGGAGAAGAAACTCAGTTTCTTCACCTGCAACCTGGATGTTTAGTGATGGATGTTCCAGTGGATCAAATGTGAAGGGACCATATGCAGAAAGCCCCAGACCAAAGCTGCAGGGTCGAATGACCACAGGGGTCAGGCAGGTAAGCTAAGGGAGTTTTGACATGGGTAATTTTGACATAGAGGTTCTTCGCTTCATAACAATTTAAGACTCTTTTTGATGATCACATTTTTCTTGAAATGCATAAGCCAGTCATCTTATCTTTTGTTTTTCCACTTTGTAGAAACAGCGGCATGGCAAATATTTCTCTTTCCTCTTACCCATACATTGGAAAAACATGGGCAATGAGCGTGCTGCTGGCTCTCAGCTCAGTGACGGGGACAGAGAGAAGTGGGGTTGGGGACTGTGATGAACTGAGGATGATAAGCCCAGTTTAAATGGCATCGACTCTGTAATTTGAGCAATTACTTCCACATGGAAATGCTGGCTCAGTTGGGAGAATTTTCCCAGTTCCATTTTCAAAATAGAAGCCCTAAATCTATGTTTGTATGACATCTCCCGATTTCTAAATACTGAACTGTGGGATTTAACAAGAATGGTGTAAGCTCAAGAAAACAGGTAGGAGAATTAGACACAAGACCGAGGGCTGGCATCCTGAGAACCCTCAGGGTTTACACTGCCCTTCGTCTTTCCCACCCCAGAGCCCTCTGCCATCTCTCCCCAACAGCGACCACTTGCAAATTGAAGAGGAAAAGGCAGGGACTTACTATGGTGCTGCTGAAGGCCACAGGGGACTGCGCGTTTTCCCAGCGCCCCACCGACCTTTGGCGGGAATGGCCCTGGATGGGTACCCGGGCGCTCTGGCTCCTCCTCAGAGGCTGGACCCCTCCTTGGTTCCTGGTGGCTGCGGGACCCTGGGCCCTTCTGGCTGGGAAGGACAGGCACTGGTATTGGGTCCACTCTTCACTGTCAGAGTCCAGCTCCTTTGGGATCTCCAGTCGCTTGGCTGCAAGAAAGGAATCCTATCATTGCCCCTGTCATACCTTGGCTGGACGGTGGTGGGGGAGACCCCAGACTTTGGGAGTGGAGGTCAGAACACAGAGGAAGAACACGGTGCTGCTCTGAAAAATAGGGAGCTGGCTGCCCTGACTGGAGAAAGGGGTGCAACCAAATGACAGGTTCAAATCCTATCTCTACTACCTCCTAGCTACGTGGCGTTGAGCTTCAGCTACACCTGTGCCTCTGTTTCCTCAGGAGTTTTAAAAAAGTACCAAACTCTAAGAGTTGTTTTGAAGCTTAGAACGCTCTGAGTCTGATAATGTAGCTGTTTTGATTATTAGAAAGGATCAGAAGCTCCCATGTAAATGGTTAGCACTGAGGCAAAGGGAACTGGGTTCCCTAGAATGTCTTCACCTGTCCCACCCAAAAGAATGAACGCCGCTCTCTTGAGAGTTTCTTGTCTTAAAGTGTGTGTGCGCGCATGTGTGCGCACAGGGTGGGGCTGGGTGGGGCCGGGTGGGCAGATCAGGGTGGCTGAGGGAATCAGATCAGTTTTAAAGGTCACCGTCAGTCAATGCGAGATGACAGTCCCAGCATTTTATATCCCTATCTCCTATGTTGAAGCTTTGCCTCTGAACATCCAAGAGATCAGTTAGCATGGAAGGCATTTCCTGGATGTGTCCACCTGACCATGCACCTAGACCTAGGCCTGTCCTCTCAGGTAAGGTGAACCAAGAAATTCTTAAACCTTGGAACCTAATTGGGACATGTGGCAGGGCCATACACAGGCGGCCCCTGATAGCCATGTGAATAAATGTGAATTCACAGGTGATGAGAGTAGCACTGATCTGTGACAAGGAAGCCACAGGGATATAGGACACTACTTTCCGCAAGCCATGCTGCTGCTGTGGAGATCCAGGATGATGTGTTTTATCACCTTTCTCTAGGAGAGCAGGATGATTCCTTAGAAAGAAGGACAGGGAGCCCTGGGAGGCCTCATACCGTTTTCTTGGTGAGAATACTCGCTGCCCACGATGGTGCAGCGCCGGAACACCATCTTGTTCTCGGTCAGTGTCCCTGTCTTGTCAGAGAAGATGTATTGGATCTGGCCCAGGTCCTCCGTGATGTTGAGGGCCCGGCACTGAATGGATGAATCGGTCTCTTCATCATACAGGTCGAGGTCATTGTGCAGGAAGAAGACTTGCCCGAGCTTCACCAGCTCGATAGACACGTACAGGGAGATAGGGATCAGCACCTGCGAGAGATTGAGTGCCACTGAGTCAGGGACCAGGCTGGGTCCCTGTCTCAGGACCCTGTCTGGTGGGTGGCAAAGGTTTTCCATGGAAACCTGAGGTTGGCTCACATGATGGATGTGCTCTGAGAAAGGAAAGGTTGATGACTCCGTGTGTCCCCTGAAATTCTTAGGGGGATCTGAAAAAGAGACATGCCTTCTTCTAGCAGGGGAGTCTGGGATGAGGCAGGCTCTTACCACTAGTTGTTTATGTTGAGTGGGGAGCAGGTAAGGCGCTGTCCTGCCTCTGTGCAGAGTCCCCGGACTCCCTTCCTTGGGTCTCAGGGTCACCGAGGGTGGCCTCCCATTTGACAGGGATTCGGACCTATCATTGACAGCTGGCCACAGATTCAGTGCCTAATATCTACGGAGAACTTTCCGTGCATCACCTGTCATTCTAGGTCCTGGACATGGCAGTGAGCAGAACACTATCCCTGGCCTTGAAGACCTCAAATTCCGACAAACAGATAAATATATATCAGGTGGAGGTAAGTCTCATAAAGAAAAAGTAAAAAGGTAGAGGGTAATGGCTGGGAGGGACCTTGGAGTAGATGCCTGAAGGCGAGGGTGTGTCTGGAGGCTATCTGTGGGAGGACGAGCATTCTGGGCAAACGCTGGGCACTGGAGTGGCTGGGTGTTTGGGGGGTGAGAGTAGGTACATGAGTGAGTAGGCCAGGGAGGGAGGGGGTCAGGGTCCAGGTCACTGAGGGCTGGTTGGCTACAGTAGGGACTTTGGATTCCATTCTGAGAGGATGCGAAATCACTGGAGAGGCCTGTGCAGAGCAGGGGTGTGATCTGATTCACATGTAAAAAGGATCACTCTGCTAAATGAATGGGTGAACCAATGACTGGAAACATTCACCAGGAAGAGGACAATGAACCACCCTCAAATAGTGCAAGCCATTAAATGCAGATGAAGCCTCCTCGTCTTTTCATAGATTGTAATTTCTTATAGAGCCTGAAGATTTTTTCTGCTTCTCTCATGTAGGTGCTCTGTGTTTTTGCTTCTTTCTCCTCTGTAGGGTCAGTTCCTTTTTTAAAAAAAATTAAATCTTGACTTATCAAATGCTAAAGCACCTATGATTTCTTTCTCTCAATGTTTAGGGCTCGACAGTTCTCTGTCGTTCTCTGTGCTAATTTATCTTATTCCCAGGTGTTAGGTTTCACCTGTTCGGCACCTGGCAAAGGGGCAGGCACACATGGGTCCCTGCTGTAATCTCACTCTTATGTAGAAGAGCCTGATAAATATTTTTCTCCACTAGTATCTGGGGGCAAGTTTCCCTCACAAAGCAGGCCTGGTCCTGTCTTGGCCCCAAATGTAAATATTTTAAAATATTTACATGAAATCAATGAACATCTTCTCATCTCAGTCCCATTAGTTCTTTCTTGGGGCTGGCATTAATTTTTACTTCACAGAATTTGACAGGTATTGGCCACAGGTTTCTTAACCATGAGTGAGAGAGGACTTCCTACCTGGAGCAGGATGATCATCGTGAGGAACATGTAGAAGCCCCCAAGGGCGAGGGGTAGGAAGCTTCCCTTGGCATCTGGCACGTCGAAGGGAGGGTGCTCTGTAAAGGTCCTGTTCCAGAGGCTGTGACCTGAGAGGCGGCAAAGCCAGCGTGAGACAGAATCTCCACTTAGCCCTGAGGTTGGTCGTTTGCATCAGCCCTTGACCTATTCCTGGAAATGAGTGTGCTTTGGAGGAGCCCACCCCATCCTACATAATTAGCTGTGTGTGTGTTTGTGTTCCTTTAGCTCTGCAGTGCTTCTTCCTGTAGCCTATACATCAGTCTCTCGATAGGCATCACATCTGTCTTACCAGAAGAGACTAGCATGGGTATTACTTATATTTCCATGAAGTTCTGTTATATTGGGTTTGGAAAAAGGGAAAGGGATACAAGTTCTTTTCAGTTGTGTGGTCGAAAGTGCATGGCTGGGGAGTCCTGACAGACCTTTACCTAGTCTCTTCCCCTATGCATGTCCTCGTCCATCTACCCACCCGTCCAATCATTCTCCTACTCATCCATCTTCTGTTCATCCATCTCTCCGTCTATCCATCCATCCATCCTCCCTCCCTCCCTCTGTCTGACAATTGAAGAAGGAATTGGTCCTCGTTCTTGTTCTTGAGGAGTTCCCTACCAAGGCGGGGAGCCAGATGGACAGGGACAAATCCCCTACGGTGTGAGGTGCTGTGCCAGAGCCTGCAATGTTCCATGAGCACTTGGTGCAGGCTGAGCTGTTTCCCTGCCTGCAAATGGGGAGAACACCACCCATCATCTGAAGATTAATCAGATGAAGTGCATCCAGCACCTGCTAGCCTCTCCCTGGATCTCAGCGTCCTCATCTGCCAGTCTGTAATAATACCTTCTCCACAGGGTTATTGTGAGGCTAGAATAACCTAAATGTGTACAATGCTCTCAGCTCTAGAGCAGGCACTATAGGGACTAAAAAATAAAATGCTGCCTATCCCCCAAGATGCTTCTTTTCCCAGGAGGTTAGGCCGAATGCCATCATACGTGGCAGGAGAAAGGAGACTCCCAGGCATGAGGTTAGGGGCCAACTCATGGTACAGAGTAAGGGCCACTGGCCTTCAGAGGAGCCAGAGACCCTGGGAGAAGCCAGAGAAGGCTGCATAGTGGAGGAGGCCTTGAGGGGTCCTGGAGCCTGGGTGGGTATGGAGTGCTCAGAAAGGCCTGGGAGGGCATGCTTGGCCAAAAAAAAAAAAAAAAAAAAAAAAAAAAGACAACTGTTACACAATCAAGGTAAACGTGTGATAAAGAACCTGGAATGGCGTTGGCTAAGAGCCTTCCCATCCTGCAGAGCCGTCTCTGTGCATTAGTGACTGCTCTCAGGAAGAATAGGATTCTGCCTCTCCCATACCTTCTCAATTTATTTATCATTTGGGCGATCTGCCAAGCTACTTCTGGCTTGTCTGTACCTTATCTCACTGTGACCTTTATAATCATTAACTTCCCTTCTCTAGAGACACAGTGAGATGATCTCAAACGTCCTTTCCAGCTCTGACACTCCTTGAAAAACATGTCCTAAAGCAAAGGCGACAGTTCCTGCAGTGTCTCAGAATGCACGATGTGGCCACATGGGGTCGGTTTCCTTGTTTGTCTGTGTCCCTCCCTCCAGGTGCCCTCCTCCCAGCTGTGGGCCACTCGCATGGGGACTGCCATTAGACATGTCTGGGAAGTATTAATTAAACACTGCAGGCCGGTGGAATTTTAGAGGACTAAATTCCACCATCTTCCCAGTGGTGGCACACACATGCTCCTGGGCCCTAGAAGGTCTTAGCCTTTTAGACACTCTCCTTTAAAACCAGCGAAGGATGCAGGCAACTGAAGAGTGAACATCGCCACTGCTCCTGGTGTGGGGTCAGCAGGGGGTTCTGGGCTCAGCACAGGAGTTCTGCCTCTTGCCCTTCCTTGGAGCTCTTTAGTGGCTCCTTAAGGGTCCTGAGAACTACCCCTAGAGATAACCTTAGTTGGGGCAGAGTGGGTGAGAACGAGCGCCCCTCAGTGCCAACACTCCGAGGCCCAACATGAACGGCTTAGACCTTTCGCGCTTTGCCTCCCGCGACTCTCCACCCTGAGCAGGTGGGGAACTCGGCTCGGCTAGGTTCCGACTGGGTCCCCATTCTTGCCTTGCTCTCACCACACCGAATAGCCAAATGCTCCTCTGTCCAAACTGATTGCCTTTTCTATCCCTGTGCTGTCCCTGGACCAAGAGTGACCTCTCTCCTACTTTTCACATCTGCCCTCCCCCTCCTGCCCCTGCCCTCCACCAACCACCTTCTCTGAGAATGCCTACTGCTCCCTGATGCTCCCACAACACCTGTGGTCTCCAGTTGCGTGAATAACGCCCCCTAAAGATGTCCACATCCCTATCCCTGGGGCCCAGGAATATGCTATCTTACATGGCAAAAGGAACTTTGTAGATGCAATTGATTAAGTTAAGGATTTTGAGATGAGGAAGAGTATCTGGGGTCATCAGGTGGGCCCCATGGTGTAATTACAAGTGTCCTTATAAATGGGAGGTGGAGGGAGAAAAAAACATGAGGAGAGTGAGACGTGTATTATCAGAGTGTGTTAGTGGAGCAATACACATTGAAGATGGGAGAAGGAGCCATAGACCAAGGGACACAGGTGGTCGCTGGAAGCTGAAAAGATGAGGGGCAGATTCTCCCTTTGGGGCCCCCAAAAGGAGCCAGGTCTGCCGACCTCTTGATCTTATTACAGTGATATTGATCTTGGGCTTCTGAACCCCACAGCTGACAGAATAGATTGTGCTGTTCTAAACCAATAAGTTTGTGTTAACTTTTTGCAGCAGCAACAGGAGATGAATATAGTACTTGTGTGTGGCCCTCCCCGAGGGGACAGACTGCTACGGGTCCCGTCCACGTGCCGGCTCCTTCCTGCTGGACCAGAAGCTCCAGCGGACTCACCGTGTTTTGTCCTCTCACGCTAAGAGAGGCCTGGCTTCAGGGAGCATTTCTTGGACAAATAAATAGTAGATGATATTCCTAATAGTTTCAGTAATTAGTACTTCCAGATTTGCACACACATTTTTAGATCACTGGTCTCTTGTGACAGGAGAGGGGAGGCCTTATGTTCCATGAACTCTTTTATAGATGAGGAAACTGAGGCTCAGAGAGTCAAAGAAAAAGATTACTGTGGCAGTGTGTATTGTTCTTTCCAGAACATTCCATACCTATCGCGCCAATGAGGCACATCAGGACGAGGAGCCCGATGCAGAAGAAGATATCGGTATTCATGCGGCGCTCGATCTTGCTGCGTTTGTACCGCGGGCCACTGTTGTTTAGCATGGCTTTCGTCTCGTGGCCTTTGAGCAAAAATGAGGTTGTCAGTCTCCTGGCCCCTGTCTGCCCCTGGCCCAGATCACAGCCTCAGCTCTTCTCACAGGAGCCCACAGCCCCAGGGGGCTTCCTCCCCCAACCTGCATCTGCTCTGCCTCAGGGGGGCTGCTGAGAACTGCTGCAGCGGCTGCACATCATTGAGCATCCCCACATGTCAGGCCCTGCTGGGTGCTGGCAGAGCTACCATGCTTGGGCTGCGCCCTGCACAGATCTAGAGGTACCTTTCATTTTGCAGTTGTCATAGATTTGTAAGCTAATGGTGGCCCATTTCTGGCGAACGACAGTAAGCTGCTTGGAGGAAGGGCTATCTTTTTCTAACTTGCACAAAGGCACTGTTAGGGACAGGTGGTGGTATACAGTGCTAAGGCAGATGATGACTCAACTTCTGGTGAAAATATACAAGGAAATGAATAAATAACTGCGGTCAGTAATACGTCCCATGAAATAAACAATCAACAAAGGGCTAATAAATGAGATGGTTTCAGAGAGCATGATCACAGAAGGCCTCTCAGAAGAGGTGACATTTGAAGAAGACTTGAAGGGAGAGAGGAGTCAGGAGAAGAGGATGGGGAACAGTAGGTGCCAAGGCCCTGGGGCAGGACACTGCTTGGGGCCAGCTGTTTTCATGTTTGTCTCTTTGTCTAAGGTGTGGGTGTGGCTTGGGCAAGAGTGGTCAGGCCTGAGGCCTCCACCCCAACATTAACCCTGTGCAGCAACACTCTTGCCTTGGAGTTCTGCACGCATAAAGTTTTGTTCAAAGAAAGGACAACAAAATTGGAAAACTATCACTCTCATCCAATCACCCCTTTTTCTAGTTGGAGAAAAGTACAAGGGACTTGCCTAAAATGAAAGAATAAATTAGCGCCAGAGCCACACGGAGCACCCTGGATCCTGATTCCCAGCCTACTTCTCCTCCCACCAGCACACGGCTGAGAGTCAAACTGAGACTCTGTCTTCAGACAGAGCCTGTGCTTGGGAACTGCTAAATTTTAACTACCACGCTGCCCTCCTCAGCAGTCAAGTGACAAACCACTGATTACATCTTTTCTGTGCAAAATTAAAGGAGACTAATATATCAGCTCCAGCAGTGAACGGGTTTAATGCTGTTCAGCTAGTTGCCCGGTGGATTTAAAGTGCAACGCGATGGTAGGAATGAGCGAACTCTAGGCTCGTTAAATGGGACTGGGGTTGCTGCTGTTGCGAGGGGCATTCTACAGCACAGCGAGCACAGGCCGACTGTGCCGATGACACTGCACCTTCCCGCCTATTTGAGAGGCATCCCCCACAAGGGGCCTGGGACCAGACCCTGCAGATACTTGACCTTGGGTTACATGGAATTAATCTTAGGAGACAAGTGACATTGAGTGACTTAACCCCGTGGCACCTCAGTTCCCTGTGCGTAAGATGGGAGATAGTGGATGCGTGTGTGTTCGGGGCGGGGGAGTGGATGAATATACACAGAGCACCTAAATGCATTCCTCGTGCACAGCAGGGGCACACACCTCCGCACTGGGTCCCTTCCCCAGAAAGCTCAACTTGGCTTTTTTTGGCTTTGACACCAAGCTGCTCTGATTTTACCCATCCATACTATCCAGGGAGAGACTCTAGACCTGTCATTCTCAACCAGGGGGACTGAACTCAGAAGACATTTAGCGATGCCTGGAGAAATTTTGGTTGTCACATCTTGAGAAGGTAGTGCCAACGGCATCTAGTGGGTAGAGGCCAGGATGCTGCTCAACACCCTACAAGACAGCCCCCACCACAGAGAACAATCTGGGCGTACACGTCAACTGTGCCGAGGCTGAGCACCCCTGCTCTAGGTAACAACACTGGAAATGATTGTTACCCTTTTTGCTCACACTTTTGAGAGCTTAATATGGACCAGGCAGTTTGTCCCCTTCACAGGTCAGCTCATGGGAACCTTATAACCCTGCAAGGCAGGAACTCTCAGTCCCCCTGTGTTGAAAGCTTAGCCAAACTAGCACAGGAATGTGCAGCTGGTGAGTGGTCTTTGCTGCAGGTAGCCTGATGCCCCCAGAACCACAGTGAACTCTCTCTCCAAATCTGCCCCCTCATGTACCACTCCCAAGGCCCACACAGAGCTGCTTTTTTGTTTCTGACCACTCAGAGAGGCCAACTCTACACCTATGTGGGGTTTCTTCGTGGGACAGAGGTTATCTTTAGTGGGTCTGCCGGATGGCACTGAACTCCATTACCGAAGACCGTTACAGTCACCTGGAATCAACAAACACAACCCCCCTTTCCCCAAATGAGGGAGATGTTTAAATGCTTATTTTTTCTCTGACAGTCCCCAAAATGATTCTTAGGTAGACTGATGCTTAAAATGCTCTTCTATATCCATCAAAAGTGGGGTTCTACACAGACAAAAAAAAAAAAAATCAAACAACACAGCAAGCAAACTAAATATTACATGGTGTCCCAGTGAGTGGAAGACCCAGGGAAATGCATTCTGGAGTCTTCCAGCAAAAGTGGACACCTTGGGAAGACTGCTTCCCCTGCGGAGGAAGAAGCCTGCAGTTGCTAATGTAACAAGACACTTACTGAGAGCCCACGGGACACCAGGCTCTTTGCTCCAGGGATACAGCAGTCTTAAGACTGCCCTCTAAGACTTTAGAGTTCATAGTAAGAAATGTTGCTGTCTTCTTTTTTAAGAAAGCAAAATTGCAGTGGCAAGGAGAGACAAACTGCCATAACTCAAGCCATAAAATGAATAAAGATAAAAACTTACAACACAAAAACAACACAGTGACAACCAGTCTTGTGCTTTGGCATGCTAGATACAGTGCGTTTCCTGTGTTGGGTCATTCGATCCTCATGAGTACTGAGGCAGACACAGATATTTTCCCCATTGTATAGATGAGGAAACTGAGGCATGAAAGGTGAAGTTATTCAGTTTGGTGAGGTTATTCCTCAGGCTCAATAAGATATACTTCATCTTGCCTATTAGTGGTGCAAAACCATTTGAGGTGAATGATTGGGAATCTCTCTCCCTGTGTTGTTCAGCTGAGTGACAGTCACTTGGACTCTAATTATGTCTCCTGTGAACTGAATGAGCAGCTGGAATTCCAGCCTCAGTTTGCTTAGCTGGGAAATGGGAAGTTTATGTGACTCTACCCCTTGGAATTGATGGGAGTTCCCCCTGACTTGGAGGTGGGTTTGGAGGAGGGGACAGAGGAGGAAAGATAAAGGAAAGGGACAAAAGGAACTGTCACCTGCATAGATGACAATGCCAGCAGCCATCTGAGTGTTCCTGATGGTGCAGCCTCGAAGCAGAAGACTCTCACTGCCAAAGCCGGTCCTGGTCTGGTCAGGATGCTCCCTGCGGATGAGGAAAGACAGGGGGCAGTTTGGTGGCCTCGCCATGCCACTGGAAACAATGGAATCTCGATGGCATCCCAGAACCAGAAGTGGTGAGTGAACACCACTGCTGCCCTCCCTCTTTTTCAGAAGAGCGATATTAGCTTGGAATCTAATCTCCACATTCAAGTGCAACTTCTGGTTGCTGCTGGGAGGCTGGACCATTAGAAAGGAATCACCCACCCCTAAGGAAGTCCTTGTTTGCCCACCTGAAGAGCAGTACTCTGAAAAAGCCTGAAAACGGTTTGTGGGGGAACTGGCTTCTGGCCCTATGAGGACTGCACTGTGTTCCCTTCAGGCTGGGTTCACCAGCCCGCTGTCCCCTAGCGGCTGGGACCGGAACTGCATGGGCTGACCCCCCAAGTCCACAGCAGACACCAGGCAGTCCTGCCTCTGGTAGGGGAGCCAGGTAAGGAAGGGCCGCTGGCTAGCTCCTCTCCTTCCAGCTCCGTCTCTCACTGGCCCACCTCCTAAACTATCCTCCTCTGGCTCCATCACAGGAAGTGGACCGCGGCCCCCGGTGCAATATACAGGGAGGAGGCTTCTTAAAGTGGGGTAGAGTTTTTTCCTTGCTCTGGCCTCAGGGAGCATTGCACTTTTCACCCCATGCTAGGAAATTCTGGGTCCAGGTGACACCAGCGATTACTTGTCATCTGGCCCTAATTCCACCCGGATGGTTTCCCTTTGGGATTTTTAGGAAGTTTAAATATAACTTCCCCACAACACTGGGGAGACCAAAAATAATGATCTGAACCTTCAGGGCTTTTCCTCCTTCTAGCTCTCCAATAGTTCCTTTTCCAGGTCTGGTATATGTGTTTTTCATGTATCAACTTAATCATCATGACAGCCTTCTAAGATAGGTCATGTGATCACACCCACGTTATAGACAGGGAAACCGAGGCAAGTTCCTAGACCTACTAAGGGGCAGATCAGAGATTCGAACCCAGCAACTCAATATGCCTTTCAATACTAATTATTTCTCACTGTGTTTATAAACTGCATTTCCTCATCTTATTTGACTCTTCAAGGCCCTGGGAAGTAAGCAGGGTGATTACCCTTCCTTGTGAAAAAGGCGAAGCTCAGGGAGGGTGACAAATTTTTCTGAAGACAAACACCTAGTGAGACATCCCAGGACTTGGGCACCCAGGGCCCACATGACCCTGACCCTCATGTGGTTTCATTGCCCGAGGATTTGCAAAGAGGTGCCCCGTTACCTTACACTGAATCAGAGTCACTTCCACGTGCTGTTCTTCTGAATTTAACACGGACATGTCTCCGTTCAGTATTAATATATCGCTAACTTTTTTTCCTAGCACTTATGTGTCTAACTTTTTCACATAGAGCAGCTTGGTGAAATGATCGTCTGTAGGTAGAGCAGCCTCTCTCCACCCTGACACTACTGACACTTTGGGTGAGGTCATTCTTTGTTGTGGGACCGTCCTGTACCTTGCAGGTTGTTCTTCAGCATCTCTGGCCTCTCTCCACCACATACCAGCAGCCCCCTCCCTAGTGTGACAACCAAAAATGTCTCCAGACATTGTAGAGATTTTCTTGAGGTGGTGGAGCGGGTGGGTATTGCTCCGAGAACCACTACTCTATAGAGATCTTTTTGTTTAAAAGTTGCATTTTCCAATCTGACATCCCTAACCCTCAGAGGATTAAAAAGGATGCAGGACCATAGCGGAGAATTCTCCATCATTCCATGGTTGGCTACTGGGTTGACGAACTGTACTTTTAGGGCTTACTCATGAGGCCTGGGCGGGTGGGGGAAGGCATCTCTAGGGGCAGCAGCCAAGAAGAGGGAGTGCTGGGGGTTATAGGCGGGAAAGTTCTGTCTGAGATAGGGGGATAGAACCCAGGTGGAAAGCTCAGAGAGGCTGGCTGCCGGCCCAGGCTGTTTGGGGCAGAACAGAAACCCAGCAATGAGGCTGTTCTGGAAGAGGAAGGAGAGCGACTCCAGGAGCAGGTGACTCGGGATGAACCCGATTCACAAACCTCGGGTGTGAGGGACGGACTCCTTGCTGGGGGGCAGGTGGCAAGCTCTACTTTGCCAGATGCCCACCACGAATCCTCCTCTCCCCCAGGAGTTCATGCCCTTGTCTGTCTCCATCTGTTCGCTCTGTGGTTTCAAAAGGTCAGTGGTGTTTAAAAGCTGCTCTTCCTCGTGTGTCGTTCGGACCCCTGTCCCCTCTCATGTTGCTCCTCATGACACCCCATATGGCCTGAGGAAATGTGGATGGAGGGGCAGCATCGACATTGGTCTTCCCACTCCAGGATGGTGGAGAGGTCGCCACAGCAGGGCCAACTGCAGGGAACACACTGGGATGGGGGTGGGGGTGGCACGAAAAGATCCGGATGTAAATCCTGGCTTTGTCTTATACCTGCTGTGCACCTTCAGGTGAATCCTGAAGTCTTAGATCATCAGATTCCCTATCTGAAAAATGAAATCATTTTTCCCTGGGTTGTTGTGCAGATCGAATGCAATGATATTCTGTAAAACTACCCTAAAACCTGTTAAAGCACTATATAAGGACATTTATTCATATCTGTTACAATTTTTTTTAGTAAGACCAATAATCTGATGTGAGAGCAGAATTTCAGTAAAATTCTCACGCTGAACCAAAGTTGAGGAACGAGAATAACAGTAGTTGCATCAGCAGCAGCCACGGTTAACTGAGCATTCACTCTGTGCCCGTGGCTGTGTTAAGGGCTTTGCATAGGATAAACAACTTTATTCTGTGGAAGGAAAAACCCTGTGATATAGGTATTATAATCTTTATTTTGCAGATGTGATAACTAAGGCCCAGAGAGGTTAATTAATTTACTCAGGGTCACACAGCTTCATTAGTGATAGAATCTGATTTCAAACCTAGGTCTGTCAAACTCCAACGTCCTTGTTCTTACCTACAATGCAATACAGGGTCTTTCAGAAAATCAATCTCAGTTAAATCTAATTTGCCTCCCCTGAATCAGACTGTAGTCTTGATTCTGCTGCTATTTCACCAGCGTCCTAAGAAGCAACATTACGAAATCTAATCCTGCAAGATAATTAACTGTCACTCCAGCAAAAAGAAACAGAATCAGAAAAGTTTCACAACTTAGGTTCCTCTAGCCCTTCTTTGTGATAAAGAAACACATTTCCTCAGGACCTGAATGCTTATCTGTTTGGTCATTTTGAGGAAAAAAAAAAAAACCCCAATGTTTTCTAGCTTCAGAGGAGATATTTACTAGCAGCTCATGGACATGAGATACTTACATATAACCCTTGAATTTGCTGAGGTGGTTGTTGGGGTTCTCACACACTACAGTGCTGTGGAAATGTTCTGGTTTGAACTGCACCCTCTGTGGGAGAGAGGATGTCACAAGGTTATTATCATTATTATTTTTGACATCATGAGGTTATTAAGAAGGATCTGGTTTTAATAGGATCATCAGGGAGTTAATCATGGTTAGAACCGTTGCAAATAAGGTAATCCCTGATTTGCTGTACTGTGAAAAAAGTTAAATCCTCGTTAAGGATTAAGGAGGAGAAAACAGATGCAAATAAAATTTGGATGCACAGCTGAGAAAAATTGGACAACGGCATTTCTCTGCCCTGTGCCTTTTAGGATGTGGAGCAGCATCTCTGGCCTCTGCCCACCGGATGCGAGCAGCACCCTCCCTAGTGGTGACCAGCAAAAAATGCCTGGGGTTGAGTCGCCAGACCAACACTGGCCGACAGACCTCCCTGCAACGATGGGAATGTTCTAAGTCTGCACTGCCCCACATGGAGGCCATGGATGGCAGGTGGCTGCTGGAGTGTGGTAGGATGGCTAAGGAATCGATTTTTAGATTTCATTAGTTTTAATTAAAGTTAAATAGCTACACGTGGCTAGTGGCTTCCACAATGGGAAGCACAGAAATAGATGATTGAAAAGATTATATATCATGCCATTTAGAGATAGCTACAGTTAATATTCTTGTGTATATAATATTCCCAGGGTTTATAAGCACCCACACACACATTTATGTATGGGCACACATATACCAGTGATGCATTTCAAAACAGAGATTTGGTGTTTATATACTTGAACACATTTTACATCTTATTAAAATTTTCTACATCCTTATTAGTGCCTGCACAGAAACCAATTGTCTGAATGCCACTGTATTTCACTTAATCATTTCACTATTGAACATTTACATTGTTTCAATTTCTTTTGCTGTTATAAAAACTCCGGGGAAATAGTTGCTAATAAAACAAAATAAGTAGCATTTTCTGTATTCTCATTTCTTCCAGACTCTGTGATGAGAACTGTACACATATTATTTTCAAGCTCCCAATTATCCTATGAAGTGGGAATTTTAATTATCCCCTCTCTGGAGTTGGGAGGACTGTGGCTCAGGAGGGTGAGGTTGGCTGCCCAAGGTCACCCCGGCATCAGGACTGGAATGCAAGTCTCACTGCTGACCGTCTGGTGTCACTTGCACAGTGCACTGCCCCCGGTGAATATCCTTGGAGCAAAGTACTTTAAACATGTCCTTGTTTTTTTCTCCATTTTCCCTCTTTCAATGGGTAATTTACTCGTATAATCTTTTATAGTCCAATGGAAGGAGAGGATACCACTAGGGGTAGGGAAATCTTGCTTTTTAAAATTATATTGCAAGCTGACTATGACTGCGTTCAACTCCTGAGCCTCAGTCTCCTCATCTGTAGAATGGGACCAGCACCACCTCCCCTGTCCATCTGGTGTGCCGGGAAGACAGGATCCACACGGGGAAGTTGTGAAAGGGGCAGGGTGCTAAGCAAATAAAAGGGAGGAGTGCTAGAGGCGGGGCTGCAAATGGTTTCCTGCCTAGAGCTTTTAGCACAGGGAGTGAATTTGCAGCTGAAAGCTTCAAGGTACAGCTGCTCAAAGGGGCGAATTGATTAGAAGAAATGATAGCATTTTCTGGCTTCGTGTAAATATACCATCCTCTGGATCTGTGGGGACACCAGCATAAATAAACTCTCCAGTCTCTTGAAATAAATTACCCATCCAAGAGTTTCTAAAAATATGGCCCTCATCCCTCCAGGTATCGATTCTTTCAGGGACAAACACTTGCCGAGTTCTGAGATGATGACAAATCACGCTGTAATTTGTCAGCTGCTTTCATGCCCCTGATTAAGCCGTGTGCTTTCCTCCCAATCCACACCATCAGCCCATCGCTAGGTTCCTCAATCTAAACGCATTTCAGAGAGGAGTGGCCGCAGGGTCCGAGCGCTGATGATCCTGTGGCCGTGAGTCCTGTAGTCGGTTTAATCAGACCTGCTGGACCCCCCTCAATGGCCAAGTTTTCCTCTCTCGTCCCTCCCGGGGGCTTCCCAGTGACCTTCCTCCGAAGTGCTTTGCTTGTCTTCTGTGGTCTGGGCCCTGGTCCTCTATGTCTTCTCCTGGAGAAGTGACCTTGCCCTTTCTAGCTACCTGTCCCCAAGGCACCTTCCTGAACACAGGTTATGGGAAGCGGTGTGTGGATCCTGCTGTGGCCAAAGACAGGTCCTCAGGCTCTGCTTGGACGGATTTGCCGAGGCTCACTCCCAGGAGCTGAGGGAAGAGACCAAGGACAGGAGGGCTTTGCCATGCCCCCCCCCCCCCCAAATCTGCCAGGTCTTAATTTAATCAGAAGTTCCGATTCCCTTTTGATTCACTCCTTCAAGCCCACCTAACCAGCTCTTCTTTCTACACAGCCTCTTATCTAAGGCACTATCTGTGATGGAAGCCCCACTAACAGCAAAATGGCCTGGGAGCCATCAGACAGGGTCCCAGCAAAGACAAACCCTTTGCAGAAAGGAGAGTGTGTGTCTCTGCATTCTTCGGGCCAAGCCTACCTACCTTGAGCACTTACTATGTGCCAGGTGCCTGTCCTTAAGTTCTCTCAGTCACCTTAAGAGGTTTTGACAGATGTGCAAAGGGAGGCTGCACTAAAGCCATTGTTTTATGGTTGGTAAGTAATGGAGTCAGGATTGCAGTTCATGTAATTGGAATCCAAAGCCAATTGGAATCATGATCATCATCACTGTCATCATCATCATCATTATCACCATCGTATTTATTCCTCATCTCCTCTGTTATTAGGATTATTATTGCTATAGCCTCCATTGAATGCTTATTTTGTGCCAAGAAACAACCAAGTATTTCATACATGTTATTTTCTTTAATTCCCCAACAAGGGCCTGACTAGTCTCCCAATCATTCATTCATGCATTCAAACATTTCTGAATGCCCATGATTCCTGAACCATAGGGTAGGGAGAATCAGAGAGGAGAGGTAGGTAGTGGACAGAAATCAATTATTGCAGCCATAAAACAACTCAAAGTTCCCAGTTTAGCTCACATTTATCAACAGTGAAGAGCGCAGGAAGTTGAGCCAAAGGTTGGTGTGTAACTACTCTCCAGGTTAAGGTACTTCTCACTGACATATCGCTGAGATCTAGCAAACCGCATCCTCCCAGGCCCACTGGGAAGGCCAAGGTGAACCAAACAGCTTGAAGTATATTCCAGTAACTGGAATGGGCCATTTTGCTTGCACTAGCCTCAACTTTTACTTTTCTAGGCTTACTTTCCACAATTCTTCAAAGCTGAATTTCAAGTTGGTCTGTATATAGGATTACATAAATGCATAAAAGTATGAATGATCTGAAATTCTTTGGAGTGGATTATTGTTTTCTGGAGACTCACCATCCATTCCACTCCTCTTCCATGAACAACCTTTTCATTTCCTCTTGGGAAACTACCTCCCTTCCCTGGTTCGTAATTTCAATGGGAAAATATGTCAAGACTCCTTGCCCACTAGACTCTCCCACTGTGAGACTTCGACTTGAGTGGAGTGACTCAAGGAAGAAAAAACAAACGAGACCATTAAGCAATTGCCACTACTGATCTGTCCCACTGCGCTGTTTCCTGGTTCTAGTATCTGGGAGCTGTGTCATGTGCTTCTTTCTTCCACGCCACCTCCCACCACGTTTTTGTAATAATTCTGTTCTGCTTAAGTTAGATCATTTCTGTTGCTTGCAGACAAAGAATCCTAATCAACACAATGCCTACCCAGTTGCATGGATATATCTGAGCCTTTGAAAAGGAACATGTTTATTAATTTGGTGAAATTATCGTCCAGAAATAAATGCTGCCTCTTATTTATTTGATCTGATTTGATCTTCCCAACTCTCCTGCCACAGGTTCAGGACAGGTTATTCCATTGTTTTGGAGAGGACACCAAACGCTGATTGCACTAAGTGACTTATGCAAGGTCACACAGCTCATGAGCATGTAGGTTTGTCTGATTCTAAAATGTGCACTGTTCTTTGCTTGATGTAACCATTTAACCCTCTGGGCCTTTTTCATGATTCCCTAGCAAGTTTTCCATATTGACAAGTCCCTAAAACTTTCACAAGCTCAACAGTTATACCTCCTAAGGACACATCTGTCCACAACAGACCATTATAATCTCTCCTTCCTTTGAGCCTAGACAATTCTTAATTATCTATACCACTCACTTTGAACTTTTCTTACACTTTTAAGTGTCAAGTACCAAGCTGTTTCTATAAGCCAATTGGTAGATTAAGCACTGCAACTGGTATATGCACCAAAATGTCATCTATAGACAGGGTAAAAATAAGCCTCACATATACGTGGTTTTCCAAATTTTTATATAGGAATTCTTGAAATCAATTACAAATTCATCTTAAAAAAGCAATCAGATTCATAGTAACTTTTTATATTATTTTCTTAAATAATGGACTCTGAATGGGGCAACTACTTTCAGGGAGGAGTGCTTGGAAATGAGGTGGCTTAAGGTTATCAAAATTTTTTGACAGTCACAAGGGTCTTTATAGTTTATAACATGGACCCATAGTCCTAAAGTCTTAGAGGCTAGGAAGTGTATCTTAGACCAGTTTGAAAGCCCTCCTTGGCCATTAGGAAATATTTAAGAAAGATGTTATAAATTGAAAAAAGAGAAATCTGCTAAACTCTTTCCTTAAACACAGAATGCATTTATTTACTGAATTTTTACTGTGATCCTGGGACACTTGTGAAAAAGGGGAGTTGAACCAGGGATCCGTGCATCTGTGTAGCTCTGAGAGTCTGTTTCCCACACAGCCCTCAGGTGAGATGACCAGAAGAAACACCCCCTCCCTCCCATCCCCACCCTACACAGGGTGTAGGCCACGGAATGCAGCCACGGAAATTCATTTGTAGAGTGTTCCCATGGACTCTGCAGGGACTAGGGGTGACAGGGTACACAGTCTCTACCAGCCCTGGCAGCTGTGCAGGAGGGACAATGCAATCTTGCAAAAATACTTTAAAAAGCTTTGCCCTTCCTTCCTTCCTTCCTTCCTTCCTTCCTTCCTTCCTTCCTTCCTTCCTCCCTCCCTCCCTCCCTCCCTCCCATCCCCCTTCCCCCCTCCCCCCCCATACGGGTTTGGCTACATTGTAGAAGCAAATATTCTTCATGCCCCAGCTGCTGAGCCAGCTTTCCTTCCTGGCATACAAATGAACCCACCAATGCTGAGAATCCTATCTGAAAACTAACGACAGTTCTGGGCACTTGGTAACCTTCCTCCTGCCGGATCAGGCAGGAGTTCTTTCCAAGATCAGCCACCATAGGGTGACCGGCTGTCATGGCCATTCTGATCTGATGAGGAAATTGCCTGTGTGTTCGATCACTCCTTGTCTCTGCTTGCAAGACTGATTCCCACCAAGCACCCAGATTGGACTGGAGGGCTGAGGGAGGAAGGCTCTATCTTACTGTCTGTTCCCCCTTCTCAAGTGCACAAACATTGACTAAATTTAATCTTGCAATCCTTTTTTATAGGTTGACATAAAATTATGTTAGTGTTAGGTGTCAACATAAGGCTACTGAGGTTGTGGCAAAAGAACTCAGGAGTCAATGTGAAAACGCTCCCACTGGCTACAGATGGGACAGTCAATAAAGGTAATAATGGCACTGATTTGACATCCACCAAATATGCTTAAATGCACAAGTTCCTATGGACAATAAAGAAGAAAAACTCATTGGCCACCTTTGGAAGATGCTAGGGAGTCAACTCATGAAACATTGACATAAACAAGCGAAACACAAATCTACCCAGAATCTGATTTAGGCCCTAGATCTAACTACCGATGTTAGGAATACATCATACCGGGAAACGTGTTAAATGGCAACGCTGTCAGCAAAACCCAGACTACAGGAGATTTTACAGGGCAAACGACCTGGTTTATTTAGCAACAGAAACTAAACATACAAGAAAATAAAAAAGAAAGCAGAATAGTCAACCTATAGCGTAAAAGAGGTTTAGGAAACTAATCTCAATATTTGGCCTTCTTTGAATCCTGATTCAGACAAATGGAAAATATGAAGCACTGACTTGCAAGTTGATGTCAAGGAATTATTGTTAATATTTTGGGCATGACAGTGCCTAAAATGGTATATTTTAAAAATCCTATCCTTAAGAGACAGATATTAAAATATTTATGGGTGAAATGTTGTGACATGAAAGATCGGCTTCAAAATAACTTGCAGAGAAATGAGGGGTATCTAAAAAAATAGGACTGATCATGAGTTGGTTATTAAAATGAGGTGGCAGTACATAAAAATTCATTGTAGTATTCTCTCTACCTTTGCACATACTTGAAAATTTTCCATTATAAAAAGGAGATAAAGAAAGGAAGAAAGGAAGGAAAGAAGGAAGGAAGGAAGAAGGAAAGAAGGAAGGAGGAAGAAGGAAGGAAGGAAGCTGCTGGAGTTTAAATCTGAGGTCAGTTGATTGCTAGCAGGGTTGCTTAACTGCTCTTGCCTTTTGTGACAATGGGGTGATCAAAATGCTTATCTTGTAGGGTTATTTATGAGTAGAAAGAGATAACAGGTACCTAGAAGAACACTTAGAAGAACTGTCTGTGCCTATTTCATGTGCTCAATCAAGTTATTGATTGATTTTACTTGTTATTATTATATGTTATTATGTAGATCCTATGGAAATTTGGAACAACCTGTCGGGGCAGGCCTCATTACAGAATCCACCAGCAAAGAGGATTTTCCTCTGGCTCTCAGGGCAGGCAAGGCTGAGATGACATGCTGCTTGCTATCTTTTGCTTTAACTTGAGGTGTGGCACCACTGAACTGGGATGGCAATAAATGACTCCCTGCCCCTCCTCAACCTGTGAGCAAAGTGCACCTTTGCCTAAACACAGGGTGGGCAAAAGTAGGTTTACAGTTGTTCACCTAGAAAGTAGTGCAATAATTACTAACATAAGAATGAACTGTGTTTTGTGTGCTCACAACTGTAAACCTACTTTTGCCCCAGCTGGATGTTCAAGTCAGCATGCACTTTCACTGCAGAGGGCCCAAGCTCCAATGGCTGTTCACAGTTGCGCAAATGGCTGAAAACACTAGCCATCAGTGGAATGCAAGCTAGTTAAAAGGGAGCGCCCACTGAGAATATTTAACCTGGGCAATAAACAGGTAAGCACAATGATTACAATAATGAATGATGCCTGAGGCCAGTGCTTCCCAACTTTAATGTGCATGCCAACCACAGGGTGGGGGGGAGGGCTTGTTAAACTGTAGATTCCGGTTGTCTGTGGGGTAGGGTGTGAGCGTCCACACTCATGCCTTACCTGGTGTAGCAAATTCTTGGTTGGCACCAGGAAATCATCAGACACCTGCCTCAGTATAACCTACGCTTTGGCAGTTTGAATAATAGGTAATAGTTGTTAAAGAGAAAACCCACAGGTCCAAATGGCATCGCTTGTGCTAAAGCCCATGATACCAAACCTAGATTTACTACCTGATCTGAGGGCCATGTCAACCTCTCCCACTCATATAACTTAAACCAACCAGTCTAAAATTTTCTGGTCAACATCAATGAAGTAACCTGTCATGTGGACTCTTGCCACCCCCTCCCCAATCCCAAAAAGAATCAATCTGCACTATAAAAACCCTCATCATTCTTTTTCTTCTAAAATATGTCCTAGTCTAAAAATAAGCCTTTCTTTTCTTTTGTTACTAGCTCACTTGCCCACCCTTCTTCCCATAAAATCTTTCCGTGTTTGCAACTCCCCAGAGCAGCCTTCTAGTTGCTAGATGGGATGTTGCCTGATTCATGAATCACTTAATCAAGCTGGTTATATCTTCAAATCTACTCAGCTGAATGCTGTTCTTTAACACCAGGAATGTGTTTGATGTGAAATACAAATCGGAAGAATTAATTTTCGATTCTTTCGTTTGGAAACTGCTCCATTTCCCAAAATGAATGGCACACAGTCATTTTCAGATGTTAAATGCCAAGTGCCCATCTTGGAAATCCTTTTAAAGAAGAGTTTTCAGGCAGCAGAATGCCACGGAAGAGAAACTGTACAATTTAATTCTCTAAGGACATCCTCTCAGCATAATCCCAATTCACGATTCCTTCTCTTCCTGCCTTTTTCCTCAGCAATGGGATATGGGAATACATATTTCATGAACAAGTCAATCCTTCTGTGAATTCAAAGATGGCCCATCACAATCAAAATCTCGACTAAAAAAAGAAAAACTGGTTTGGCCCAAGTTGAATTCTGAGAAAAGGATTTTGAAATGAACTCTTTGGCAACCTTGAGAATGATGCTCTGTCATAGAAGGAAGAGTCTGTTGAGAAGCCTTTTCATGTTTTAGAATTTCCTTTGAATCTCAATGGGAACGAAAAGAGTGAACTGCCTACGCTACAAGGGTTGTCAACTTCTCTGCCACTCCGCCCATTGCGATGCTAGGTGTTCTACGGTCCAATGTAATATTTCCCCCCAATTTCCTCAGGAATGCCAAAAATTACTGTGCTGAAAAAGGGTTCTGTGGTTAAATAAGTTTGGAAAGCTCAGAGTTAGAGAGTTTAACCAGCCCCTTGACTCCATACCTTTTTGGAGACCTTAGTGTGTTAATATGTATTAGAAAGGCCAAGGAGAGTCCACAGACACAGGCTTTGACTAGGAACCTTGTTTTTCAAGAACTATCACTCGAGCTAAGGGTTTGGCAGACTCCTCCTTGAGACACTGGTCAAGGGGAGCTGGAACAAGGTTTGTCTGACTGACTTCTCATTGACAGAATGTGGCTACCTCTCGTCATCTGTGACAAGGAGAATGGGTGTGGGGATACGTGTGGGGTGGGAGGTTTCCAGAAATCTCTGTGGTTACCGACAACCCTTTTGGCAAGGTAAAAGTCTCATAGACAGTAGGGATTTGGAGGAAAAACAAGCTAACAAAAGCCATCAGTACTTCTTATTTAAGATATCAGATTTCTAAACAATCCGTATTTGTAGGTGTTCAAAATCTGAGGCAATCGGTGAAATTTGCCTTTTCTGTGCCTTAGCATTTTCACCTGTAAAATGGGGCTAGTAATGCCCACCTCATAGGGTGGTTGCAGGAACTAAAATAGACAATGCAGGTAAGAAGCACAAAGGTGGTAGTTTTGTTCTTACTGCTCTTTAGGGTGTTGGGGAAGTACTTGAATACAAAAGCACCTTCCTTTTGTTGTACAGCTTTTCAAGGAGGTGGTGGTAGGTTCACGTCAAGGTAATCTGGGGAAACACTTAAAAAATATGCATGTCCAGACCCGGGGCATGTACTTTGAAAAAATAAATACCTGTAATGTAATTGGGGGCAAGTTGTTAAACTGTGATCTCACCTCTTCTGCAGTCATCCTGGAATAAAAGGTTTCTGTGGCTAAGTGTTTAGAAAAGCTACACTGGCAGCTGTCCCCTCACTTCCTTGGGGCTTATGGAGAAGTCCCACAGGGCACAGCATTTGTGAACTCGTAACCTATTGCCTTCTGACCTTACCTGACTCTGCAACATGTATTTTTCTCATTACAGTTCAACATGTTGGAGAAATACTGTAGTGTAGAGTCAGCCAAAAGAGAATTCTATCCAGATTCAGAAATCTTTTTGCACTAAAGATATAAGGGGGAAGCCAGGTAGCAAAGAGCAGCAAAACTCCTCTTCCAAAGGGACCTAAGTCTACCTTTTTTCTTCCTGCCACTTATTACTTATATGTGGAAAGAATATTGAAAATGATAAATGTGTACTTTCAAATAAGCATCTTGGGTAATGTCAAGGTAACAAAGGGCCAGGGAGATGAGCTACTGACAACCTTAAGAGCTGAGATTCTGGACGAACATGGCTTTGAATCCTGGGGCCAACACTTCCAGGCTTTGTGGCCTTGGGCGAGTAACCTTCTTTCCTTCCTAAGATAAGGAAAGATAAGATGTGTATGATGGGGACAATAACAGCAACCGTCTGGGTTTTTATGAGCATAAATAAGGTAGTCATGCAAAGCCTTTAGTAAGGGCTTGATAAAAGCATATTATTATTACTATTATCTAGAAATGGAAAAAATACACTTGAGTAAAGTAAGGGGAGAGAATCAAGAATTAAAACAGAAGAGAGAATTCTGAAAAACTTCAAGCTCAAATACATCTTCCACTCTTCACAAATGAATTTACTGTTTTTTGTAAGTCATTATACCGAGAACCCTATGAGGATTCCGGGTTAGAGTTTGAGCGATGTTATTAAATTGGCTGGTCTCTAGCACTGGAGCATGACTGACCCCTTCATCTGGCTCTTCGCTCTAGTCAAATCCCAAACTATCTGACTAATTAATATACAAGGAACAGCTTGGGAACTGCTGCCAAAGACAGGGAAAAAACCAACACAAAACACCTGACTGTTGCAACTCAACAACACCAAAATGACTGCCCGAGAGAGAGAATAAAAAGGACTTAGAATTGCGATGAGGATTTTGGGGTGAGGAGGCGGATAGGAGATTTATAAGCAAATACTAGTTTCACTGTTCCCAGAACTTTAAAAAAATGAAATAGAATAGAAATTCTCAGAATGCTTGGCATATAGTTTAAGTAAGGTGGCAGTTTTACACACTCACACGCCTGTTCACACATGCACATGTGCATGTGTGTGCATGGCATATTTCTTATTGTGAAGTATGATTAAGAACGTCTGAAAGCCCCGGCTCTCGGGGACAGGCCACGGGGCCCTATACCCAGAGCAGGCTGTCACTGCATGTCTGGAATGGCTTTGTGAACTTACCCGGCCCCGGCCCTGCCTTTTTGTGAACACTGGGGGCACTTGGTCCAAGTGGTGGGGACAAGCAAAGGAGACAAAACTCAGACACCAAGCCGCAGTGCGGTGGCTGGCTCAGGTAGGGCCTGGAGACCATGAGGGAGACTGAGCCGCCTCAATAACCACACCCGGCAGGATGAAGGCGACGTGGCCATGGCGTGTTCCACTCCCAGTGCAGTAGCAGCAGCTGAGGCAGTAGCGACAGACGTTTACTGTGTGTTTGCTCCGCACCAAACCCTGTAGTTTCTTCCTTATTTCCTCCTCTCATTCGAACCTCATGGCAAAACCATGGGATGGCTCTTACCATTCCCATGGTCAGGACAAGAGAACAGGCTTTCCGTGGACTGGATTAATCACACAAAAAGGGATTTTGTGAGAACTGTTCACGCAGTACTTTGATAGAGGCAGAGTGAAGTGTGATGAATGATCTCCTCTAGAGAATTTCAATAGAGACAACTGAACTCATGAGAATCTCTTGCTCTCTTTCCCCTGGATCCCCCAACCTGTCTGATTCCTCCCTCGCCAAAGACTGGCCAAGTGAAGAAAATGGATGAATCTTGTTCTTTCCCATGGGCAGGGAAAGGTGCCAGATTGGAAATCAACTCTTTCAAGGGGAATTTTAATTGAAAATGAGAATGTCACACCCAGTTTCAATCGGTCAACTTATTGCCTATGGACACCATAGGCATTTACTGCCAACTCTTTACTGGCCTCTTATTCTGTGTCTATCTGCATGTTAAGTAATTCATGTACATATCAGTTAGTTTTTAGAATTATCCTGTGGAGGGTGTACTACTTTTGCACCCATTTTCAGATGAAGGAATGAAGGTGTGAGGGAGTGATAACTTGCCTAAGGCGAGACAGCTAATAAATGGTGAGGCTGGGCTTAGAGTCCAGCTCCGGGCTTTAAACCACTGAGCAATAACAGCTTCCCCATGATGTCCAAGGTCTCATGCATGTATGTGCGGGGATTAAACAAAAGTGTCAGTGATTGCTCCCTGTCCTCAAAGAGGTTTCAGGACTATCGAGAAGGTAAAATACACACAAATGGTAACAGTTAATGATAACTAATTGCCATTCATGCTGGGGTCGAAGGAATACTAAAGAAGATTCATGGAGGGAGAGATTGTCATTGGAGTTGAGCTGAGCAGGATGAACAGGGTTTCGATAAACACAGAAAAGTGGGTTGGTCCCCAGGGTAACTGAATAGATACTAGACTCCTGGGTTTAGAGAGGAGAGCATAGTTTCATCAGATGGACAGACTGGGTCTTTACTGAGAAACTCTGAGGTTTTCAGCAAGTTATTTAGCTTTCCTAGGCTTCTGTTTCCTCCACTGTGATAAGGGGATGGGTTGCTGGGAAGGTTGTACCCAAGTGGTTGGGAAAGGAAGCAGCCACTACTTTCCCCTTTCCCCGCCAGATTAAGTTCAGTTTTCTGGTGGAGTTGGCTTGCTTCTTCCCTCTGACCTTACCCTTGCAGATGTTAGAAAGAGCCCTACCTGCTGAGAGAAGCCCTTCACCACACGCCTCTGTTTGAGGTTTGTCTCTCCATCCAGGTTGGCGGTTTCCAGGTGGCAGATCCCGCTGGGGTCCGAGGAAAAGAGGAGGAGTATGTCAGCTGGGATGATCTCATTGCAGTGCATCTGGATGAAGTCCCCCACACGCACGTCCTCCCAGTGTTTCTGCACGTAGCTCTGTTCTTTCCTTGGGTGGGAGAAAGACAGGGTCAGAGCGAGTCCTGAGGTTCTCCAGAAAGATGAGTGAATGGAGGAAGGTCCTACCCACACCTAGATAAGTCAGCCTGCCACAAGGCTGCTCTGTATTATCCCTTGCCCCCAGTGACCACCAGAAGAATCGCTCTAGAAAAGTAAGCATGATCCATAGAAACCCACCCATAAAAGATCCATCATTATGATCACTGAGAGTTTTGATTGACTGCTGGCAGCTGACTGGGTACTGTGTTCAGGTTTGCTTACTAGCAGGGGGAAACATGGACAGCAGACAGTGACTATACAGTCACATGAGCAAGTATTCTGAAATATACATCTTTCCCCAGAACAGCCAGTTATCATGGTAGAAAGCAGGGTCACAGGAAACTGGGGTATAGGAAAGACTCTTTCTGATTACAGGAAGAGAGTGGCTGTGGGAAAGGTGAGGGTATAGGCCATTGTCTGGGAAGATCTGAGTGGTTCTGAAACAGAAAACTCAGGGCCATAGGGGAATTAGGGGAACAGCACCAGGAACTTTGGGTGGAACTCACAGCGATCATAGAATTAGAGGACTGAAGAAACAAACCTAAGGACATTAAATACTTTCTCTTCCCATCCAATTCATTAAGCTCAGATAATAACAGTGGCAGCGAAAAGGGCAAGCACACCATTTCTACTGGGCCAAGTTCAGGTGTTAACTAATTATGCTTCATTTACTTGCATAATAACCCATTGGAGTAGAGACTATTGTATCCATTGTACAAATGAAGAAATTGAGGATCCAAGAACAATTTCCCAAGGTCTTACAAAAACATGGAGCTGGAACCTGAGCCTGGGGCCAATGGATAGCAAATCCCATAGTTTTCCTGCTTGGACAGCCTTCCTCCTCAGAAACATGCCCCCTCTCCTCCCAGGTCACCTGGTGGCCTCAGCGTTTCCACCACTGGCAAAAGGGCTCACTACTCCCCAAAGCTATACATTGCACTCTGAGGAGCTCTTATTTCAAAAAGTCTTCCTTCTCCTTAGCCAAACATGTTGCTAGCTCTGCTCTCCCAGGTAATTGGATCCATCCCATCCTCTAGCATTTGAAAAATAATTTAAGGCATCCATCAAGTGTCCCAGGAAGCCTTTCGGATATGTCAAGTTGAATTTAATTTTCCAAGTGCCTTGCAGTTGTTCTTGTGTGACACAGTTTCAAGATCTTCCCTGGGGGTGTGGACTCTTCTGTCTCCCGTGGCATTTAGAAATGTCCCTCTTTAAATGTGGGAGTTGGAAACAAACTAATAGTCCACCTGGTTTCTTTTTGATGGAGCCCAGCTGGATTGCAGCTGGAGGCCTCTGAGCTTGCCAGGCCTGGAGAGGCAGGCTCTCCTTTGCTGTTTCTCTCTACTGATGCTGAGCCCCGTGGGCATATTATTGCTTCTGTTTCTACTGGAATCTAGGCTGCCCTGGGCATGTCAAGCCTACTCTTCCGGAGAGAGAGAGTCATGACTGGAATGTTCCATTTGTCCTTCGACTTCACAAACATCCCTGAGGGGTTTGATGTCTGCCTGCCTGCTTTGGGGCTCTCTGTAGAACCCCAAGCAAGTCCTCCTAGGACCTTATTTTCCTTGTCATAAAAGACCCTTGCAGAAGACTCTCTCACAGTCCCTGAAATAAATGTGCTTCCCTTTGGAGGGTCAAGAGGAGATCTCAGCGTCTACAAAGCAATCAGGGCCGCAGTGCTGGAGAGCAACCTTGCAACCTTCAAGACCCACAGAGCTCTGCAGAAGCGCCTGAGGTTCCGGGAGCTCAGTGTTCTGGTTGGATCCATCCACGGGCACATCACTCCATTAGCTATGGAGACCACGTCTGAGGAGCAGGGGAAGTGCACCTGCAGCATTTTGGTAATGATTCTCTTCGTGGGAAAGCACATCATGGCTTTTTAAGCATTTTTCAGCTTCTTGTATGCTTCCTCTCTGCCCCACATCCCTTTTTTTCCACATGAAGAAGAGGAACAGCCACCCCAGACTGCTTCTCAGCGTGATTTCAGAAATGCATGTATCCGTTTATGGATGTATTAAGGGTGGAGGCGCCGCCATCGCGAGTGTCAACATTGCTGTCAAACAATTCACTGAGGGAACAATTCAGGGAAAGACTGGTCTTTCTTTAGAGCAGTTTAAAGGGAGCACTGCTGAAAGGAATCTGAATGGCCCTCACTTTCTATGTGAAAAGAAATCTTACAGGGTAATGGGTTATGGCTTTGTCTATTGCCTCCCCTGCTACCCTTTTTCAGAGTGTGCTTTTAAAAAGTATTCTTAAATATTAACAGTGAAATTGCTCCAATGAACAAAGATTTATCATCCAACTTGTCTACCTTCTTCCCCACACTCTCTCTCTGACATCTGTGTCCTATTGGATAATACCTTTGTGGATGGCGGGGTCTCAGTGGATTGCTATAATCCCAGCATTCCAGCTGGTATATGAGATCAGATTTCACGAGAGAACACGTCTAACTTGGAGCAGCCTCCTGACTACCAGCACTTTCAGAGCACACGGGTCATGTTTGCAAATGCCAGCTGGGAGTGCAGCAGATGCAGGCTTATCAACAGCAAGGTTAGTTCACCTTCAGCGATGGATACCAAATCTCATTCTTTCCCCTTCTTACCAAGGACTGTGCTGCTTATTATGGGATGTGGGTTATTAAGGTGGCAGAAGATGGAAGGTTATGGAGATGAGCTCATGGTACACATTTTTATGAATAGTCACCCCTGTGATTTGGGCTGGAGAGTTGTCTTGTCAATTGTGGCCACAATGACAGGTACCACACAACAATGGAGACTCCGAAGAAGCTGTAAGTCAGATCGGTCTCGGTCTTCCCATTGGATGTAACCTGCTCTTCCTTAGGATGGCACTCAGTGGTGAAGGAACATTCTCAGTCCTGCTGCAGGCTTACCCCCACAAGCTGGGCATGCCCACCTGCGGGCTGGGCTTCCCCAACAGAGGCATGCCTACCTCCAGGCACACAGCCTGTCCTGTATATCTGGGAGTACTTAATGAAGGTACGAAACCAATGTGATTTTGGGTGTGTTGGTTCTTCAAAAATGATGTGCTTTTTTTGCAGGGGAGGGTTTAGGGAATATGGTTGAGTAAATTAGCTGACATGTAATTTAAAGAATCATGTTTATATTAACCCAAATATGGCTGTTATGAAATCAGAGTCAAATTTTGTGGGAATTTTAGAAATAAAGAAAAGGAGACATCAGGAACATTGCCTGAGCACTGGGCCACCCTGTGCTGATATCACGATCCTCAGGGTCCACTTTTTCTTTTCAACTGTCTGGAGCGTGACTGTGGAAAAGGTGAGGATGTGCAGCCCCAGGGGGTCCAGCTAGAGGAGGTGATGAGTAGATGAATGCAGATGATGCAGAAAAGCTGCAAGCTCCTGCACTGAGTGACACCCTGACACGGCCAGCTGCTGGCTCCAGCCACCTGAGGAAGTCATTCCCTTGTTAATCCAGCCTGAGTGGAACAGCTGGCCCAGGTGGGCACTTCCACACACTCTGGATCACCTCCCTGCTCAGTGAGTCCACACCTGGGAACTGACTGCTATTTTAGTTTCATGGAACGTTCACTAATGTTTAAAAAATAAGACAAATCAACGTGATTTGGGATGAAGACTCCATCTGGCAGATTCTGCCTCCAGGAGAAATTAAGGGGGGCTGTGTTAAATGGCTTTCCAGGAGGTGATAGAGCTTATTAAGTGGTAAATAAACAACAAGAGAGATTGGTAACCGACTGGATGCTGTAGGGAAGCAGGTAAAAGGGGAGGGCAGGGAGGAGAGGATGCTTAAGGTTTCACTTCTCAAGTATGAGGGTTTATAAAAAGGGTTTCAAGAGGGACTTTATCAGGATTAGTTGCCTGTGGGTCTTTTTATTCAACATAGGATGATACGCTGACCTGGGCTGTCCTTTAGGAAGTTTCAATGTCAAGCCCAGAATGGGCAGTGGGTAAAAGGGGAGAGTCAGGGAGAATGAGCGCAGTGCAGGGATTAAGAGCAGGCTTGAAACCCAGCTTCTCCATTCACTTCCTGTGTGATCCTGGGCAAGTTACTTAACCTCTCGGTGCCTCTGCTTTTTTCAATTGAAGGTAATACATGCACTTGCCTCGGAGGATTGGTGACATGACACAGGTAGAGTATTGAGCTCAGGGCTTTGCCTCTAGTGCTCAATAAATAGAAGCTTCTTCCTGGCTGGTGTAGCTCAATGGATTGAATGCGGGCCTGAGAACCAAAGCATTGCCGGCTCAATTCCCAGTCAGGGCACGTGCCTGGGTTGCAGGCCACGTCCCCAGAAGGGAGTGCCCTAGAGGCAACCACACATTGATGCTTCTCTCCTTCTCTCTCTCCCTCCTTTCCTTTCTCTCTAAAAATAAAGAAATAAAATCTTTTAAAAAATGAGTCAACCGATCTTAGAGGAGCAAAGGCAATACAGTGGGGAAGATAGTCTTTTCAACAAAAGGTGCTGGAACAACTGAACATTTATATGCAAGAAAAGAAAGACACAGACCTTATACCCTTCTAAAAAATTAACTCAAAATGGATCACAGACATAAATGTAAAATGCAAACTATAAAATTCCTAGCCAATAGCGTAAGAAAAGATTTGTCTTGAACGCGAGGCAGCAGAACAGGAGCTTTGCTAATCTTTAGCTATTTTAACATCCAATCTATCTCTTCTTGTTAGGGACTCAGCAGTGGAAACTTCCAATGATGGTAATATATGATAATGTGATATACCATGACATAATGCAGATAATGTATACCATATAATACATAATCTAATCTAATGGAATAAATATAATAAGCTTCTCTATATTGGGTGCCGGTCATGAACCCAGCACTTAACCCATATGACCACTTAGCTATCCAACAGTGAAACAGCTTCTGTTGTTACCATTGCCTCTATTTCACAGATGGAAAACTTAGGCCCAGAAAGCTGATCTAACTTATGTAAAGGTCGCATAGGGGTGTCTACCAGGACGTATGAGCGACAGCATAAGAGCTTCGTGGGTCATTGTGGTCTCCTGGTTCTGCTTGGGAGTGAGCCACAAAGCAGATGAAGTGTCTGAAGCTGGCATCATAGGCATCAAGGAGGCGGAGTGGAGGACAGCAGCCTTGCTGTTGGAAATTGCGAGCTCCTTAATGGCAAAACAGAGGCTGTAAATCCTCACCCGCTAAAACACAAATCAGGCCTGTTGACACAAGTGCAGAGCTTTGGTGACACTTGAATTCTTGCTTTATGACTCTTCCACCCACTGAGTTTCAGGGAAGACCTAATGCACCCCATCCTGAAATGACAAGCTGAATTGGCCCAAATGGTTTACAGCCTTCTGTGAGCACAGGGCGAGGCAGTGGGAGGAGGGTGGCACTTGCAAAATTAACGCTTCCGAGAGGAGCCCAGGCTGCTGGTGCCAAATGCAGACCAAAGATCTGTGGGACGGATGCGATGGTCCACTGGTCTACAGTGTCCAGCCAGCGGCGCTTTTCATCGTCATGCTTCAAATGACACCGATGTCGGTTGCTTTGTTGTCTGCATTTTTCAGATTCTTCCCCCAGGCCCATTTTGCTGTGTATTACAGCTTGCAGTCCAGTTCTGTGGCAAAGAATTTGTTCTCTCTCCTGTGGTTCCAAACCCTAGCCTTTCTTTCTTCCTCCCCTTGAGTCAAGCTTGAGGTGATTTCTGGCTACCAAGGTCATAGAAGTCTCCTCAGTGATATGTTAGCTCCCATTTTCTGAGTGCTCCTCAATGCTGGACACTGTACTAAGCATTTTACATGCATCATCTCATCTAATACCTGTAGCAAGCCAGGATGTAATTTTAGGGTGAAAATGAATTTATGATTGTATTTGGACATTAGAATGGCCCTGGCAAACCCTAAATTCTGCCCTGTCCAGCATGAGAGCTGTGATTCAGAAGAAATAATAGCAGCATGGGGTCCAAACAGCTGCTTTACGAGTAGTTGCACAAGGAGGTCATTCAAATGCACACTCTATGTTAGAAGTTGGGCTGAACAAAGTGGCTTAGGCTCTGTGCTGGATGGGGCCACTCACATCCCTTGCCTGGATCTAAACCTTGGTGTGTGTGTGAGCTCAGGTGTGGTGTGGAAAGGGCAAGGGCTGCGAGGAGAGAGGTCCAGGCTCCCGTGGGATTCCACGAATTCTGGTTTTAAATTCTGTCCTTGGAATAGATGAGAGATGAGAGAGCAGAGCACAGGTTTTTGCTTTTAGAACATTGGAACCCTGCGCACTGTAAATGTGGCTCTGTGAACGTCCTTGCTTTTTCCTAATAAAATAAGCAATTCCTCCCTTGTGCATATGGGGAATGTAGCAACAAAGGTGAAGGCTCAGACTGGGACTGCCATTGATAAAATTAGAGTTGATGTGTCTAGAAAGAAATTTTTAAAATTACCTAGTGCTAATAGGTAGCGTGCAGACACTGAGTTAAATGGTTTATAAGGATTATCTCGTTGAAGCCACCAGAGAGGTGCTAGTATTGTCCCCATTATAGAGATGCTGAAATGGAGGCTCAAGGGATCAAGCAATTCCATATGTCTACACATTTGGTAAGTGGAAGCTCTGTGATAATCCCAGGTCTGATGTCCAAGTCCTCCAGTCCCAGGAGGACTCTGTGACATCCAGTAAGATGTCACATTTTAGATGTCATTGTTGAGACTGCTTTACCTGCCCTCGTTTCACACTGCATGGCATTGCAGACTTCATCTCTACAGCTGTGCTCTTTTCAAGCCCTCTTGCATGTCATCTGTACACCTTTTAATAAAATAGACCATCTACCCCTTTTCAGAAAATATACCATAGAGAGATTATGATCACCACTTGAAGATGAGACACGTGGGGCCCCAACTGCTTAAGCGGCTTTGTTCAGGTCATGTGGTTAATTAGCAACAGGCTGGGATCAGGACCTCCAGTGTCCTCATTCTAAGGCTTTCTGATAGGAGCCCTGGCAAAAAAGGCAACTGCTATACCAACACAATAGGCTGCAGGCCAGGCACCTTTCTTCTCCAGCAGGAAACCAGTCCTCAGGGCCATGTGTTCAAAAGACCGGTCTCTCACCTGCAGCCCTGCAGCCCCTGCAGTTATTTTGATGTTACAACAGCTGCCCAACTTTTCAGAAGAGGCAGTTCCCAAATCTTGGTAAAAGTCAGAATTTAAGAATTTATCATTTAAACCATTTTTCTCAGTTTCTGATATTTTTTGACCTTGGTCCTTGGGATAGGGGCATAAAGCCACATGCACAACTTTTAGGTGACACGTGAACAGGCTGTGAGCTGAAAGGTGCTCCCTCTGTGTGGCCGAATGCTGCGCACCCTTCCATGCCTTCTGAAATGTCACCTCTTTGGGGCTTCCGTCGGCCTTCAAGTTTCTCACATGCAGATGAGTCATCATATCCCCTGCTTGACCGTGGCCCTTTGTACATGGGCTACCAAAGCCCATGGGCCACTGTAGCTGTTTATAAATTCCTCCTGACTCCTGGACCACTGGAAGCCCCTCAAGGGTACACAGGGCCCATGGCGGTGCAAACACACTTGGTCCTGAATTAATATTTGCTAAACAGATGAATGAGTGCCTGGCCCTTTAAGCACTTTTGCTACATGACAATATACAAAATACAAAAATTGGCCTGGATTCTCTTGGTTCCCACTCCTGCTTCCTTATTGCCTGTTTCCTGAATACAAATAAAAATTTACTAAGCTGGATGAAAAAAATCTCTCGCTGGGTATTTTTTCCTAGATTCATTAAACTGAGCCCTGGGAGAAACAGAGCTAATACAATTCTGAAGCTAATCTCTCCTTGAAGTCATTCCATAAATCTGATTAATGGGTCACCTTTAGACCACAAGCACAGTTGCTGTATTAAAAGAAAATGCTCTAACAGGATTGTAAGTCTGTTAACAAGGCTTCTGGTGTTTGCAAAAAATTCCCTCACAGTCTAAACACGTCTAGGCTGAATGATGCATGGGATAAGGTTGAGCAAAATGTGAAGGGCCCCAGTATTCAATTGCACAAAAATGAAAATAACCTAAAAAAAGGACATCAGTTTCTCAGATGTGTGAATCTGAGACAAAATGGATAGAGCTAGTGATTGAGATATAAGCTATTATGTTGCTTCTCAGAAAAAAATTATCCTCTTAGATCTTGTATTCTTTGTCTGATGTCCTGTTATCTATCATCAATATTTGACAAAAGGAAGTGCTATTGAACATCCATCAGTTAACATAACAACTAGCGCAATCTAGCATTTCCCAGCTTCCTATCCTGGGTTTTTTCACAGAGTTGATTCACTCCAGAGTTTGAAGGACTTTAGGGATCTGCAGTACAGAATGTCCCAAAGCATATATGTTCCTACTTGTCAACATGTGGAAAACAATTTATAAAGAGTCTAAACTCAAATATTCTTTAAGGTGATAATTTTGAGAACATGGAGGTGGCCTCTAACATCTGCTCACCCTTCTCTCAGAAAATCTCTCTCTCAATTTGTTTTTTTTATCTTTCTGGGTAGCTCATGTGCTTTCAGGGAAGCAGACTGCATGTAGGACTCTATGGCTCAGATATAACCTAGTTAGCATAATCCCATCTTCTTCTCACCCTTCTTCTCAGGGATTGATTCAAGGACAGGCATGTGACCCACCGTGGTCACTGAGGTGTGAGGAGGTACTTGACCTCCAAAAGTGCTTCTAGAGTGCCTTTCTTTCTCCCTTTGTGAACTATGGCATGTAGATGTGAAGGCTGGAGCTGCTGCAGCCATCTTATTACCATGAGGGAAGCTTGCCTGAAGATAAAGATGACATAAAGGGGGACTGAATGAAAAGAACAGCTAGGTGTTGGGTCTAGAATACAGACTGAACCATGCCTCATCACTTGCCCACCTCAGCATGTTTGTAGTGACTTAAACCAAGAAGTCTTTTTGTTGTTTAAACTTGTTTGAGTTGAACTTTCTGCCGCTTTGAGAAGACATTTCAATGGACACAACTCAGTTGAACAAAGTTGGTTAGGTAACTTACCAAGGGTCTCTCAGAATGTTTATTATGTTAATGAGCACTGTTGCACATTTTCCCAAGTTTATTTGGCTGTGGGTTCTGTTCTTTCACAGTGTATCTCCAGTGCAAGGTCTAGTCTGACTCCAAAGTGTTACAAAAGTGTAAACTGAGACCCAGAGACTTAAATGACTTCTCTAAGCTATTACATCAATGACAGGTTTGAGCTGTGCAGTTCCATTTGTACATGGATCTCTGTGCAGTCCCAAACCATGTTGTTCAAGAGTTGACTGCATCATCAGTGAGTCGCAGATCTGGGCCGAGAGGGTAGGCTCTCTGACTCCTAGAACTGCATTCTCACTTCTAGACCACACCGCCCTCTGCCCAAAGGGGTTAAGAGGTTCCCTCCATGAAGATAAATCTCAAAAGAAGAATCCAATTATTCTTTTGCAGAGAATCCAGATTCCTAGGATACCGTAAAGCAAAGGTTGCAAAGTAGGGAGCTCCCAGGCAACATAACTTTATGTCAAATAAAATAGGTCTGAAGTATTTGAAAAAATCAATCAGTTACCAACATTTAAAAAGCAGGTTATTTCAAATAAAAATATTAATTCTAGCTCCCCTAATAAAACTCAGGCAATCCAGCAACATTAGGCCTCTACAGCATGGGGCAAAAGTAGGTTTATAGTTGTTTGTATGGAAAATAACATAGTCATTAATACATAATACCAGAGTAAACTTTGTTTTGTGTACTCACAACTATAAACCTAATTTTGACCCACCCTGTATGTTCACATGGTAACCAGCTGCAGCCGAGCGGCACCTCCACCTCCTGAGATGAACATATGCCCCCTGCCCCCTTGCCATAGGCCCTACCACTCTCTACTGCATCCTGCCTCTGATGCTAAGTGTCAGTTACCATGTGTAAGCACACACACACAAATATGGCTTTCCTGTTTGTATCCTGTCTATTTTATTCAATTACCTTCCAGTCCCTGTAGTCAATTATTTGGCTCTCCTGGAAAAAGTAATAAATATTAACAAATATCTCCAAGGTTCAGTAAGTTTGCACCAACACTGAGTGAATCAATGATGAATAGGTTTCTTTACTGGGTATTTTTTCTTAGTCCTTCATGGACCATGAGGCAGGAGGGCCAGCGTGTGTGTGTGTGTGTGTGTGTGTGTGTGTGTGTGTGTATTTGCCATGGATATCTTTTTTCAGAGACAGCTCCTTGTCCCTATTTTTCCACTAAATATACTTTGTCACAAAACCCCGAATGCCCCTCTCTGCCAGGGAGCCTGTGGACCAATGTCTCTTCTTGCTAGGATTGTTACCACCCAGTTGTTTTGAGGAAAGAACTACAGCAGCCCAGTCTCTGCTGGGCCAGTACCCTGCACAGGCCAGCCTGTGGTCTGATCAGCCCTGGCATTATCCCAAAGAACAGGCCCATTATTCTGTGATGCTTCGGACAGGATTTCTGGCAGAGCGGGAAGAACAGGACCAGGCTAGTTGAGGTCCATGTGCATTCCTCCCCAGGAACCAGCTTCCTGGCTCACTAGCTTCTCTGAAGGTGCGGGGGTGGGAGGGGGGAGAAAGAAAGAAAGAAAGAAAGAAAGAAAGAAAGAAAGCAAGCAAGCAAGAAAATAACAAAGGAGAAAGGTGGAAACAAAAAGTGACAGGTGGATCAGTGACAGGAGAAAAGCTATGCTTTCTGCAAAACCAGTCTCTTCAAAGAAAGGCGTTCGACCCCCACAGTTAGTTCCCTTCTCTTTATCATTCCTTATTCACAGGTGAGCGATGACTCAATCTCAGCTCTAGGTTGTGCCAGCAACATTCATAACATTCAAGACAATTAGGCCAAACTGAGAAAACAGCCACCACAAACCTGAACTAAAGCCTTGTGATTCAATTTCTTAGGTGTAGGTGTGGCCCTGCCCGCATGGAGGCATGAAGCTTATCTGAAGCTGACAGAGAACATGCAGCCTTTCTTGGGGTGACCAGGAGACAAATGAGTCACCTGCATGAGAAGCTTCCCTGGTGACAATTTTCCAAATGGAGTTTGGCTCAGCAACCCTCTCGCCAGCCAACTCCAAATGGGTCGTCTTCCCCTCTATGAGGAAGAGGACCCTTCCTTAGAAGGACGCAGTCCCTGCTGGTACAGCTGCAGCACACACTTTGAAGCAAGAATGACTGGAGCCACTGCGGAACTTGTGAAGTACAGTTGACAAAGTCAGAGGGAAAACATCAGACAGAGCTCCTTGCTCGACAGACATTTTCCTGATTCGCCAAGATGTCACGCCCTCACCTGCTAGTGAGTCCATCATCTAAGCATCTGCTGCTGACCCAGAGGGCACTCAGTCAGGCAGCCCGTCTGTGAGCCTGGGCTCGGCGGCCTTGCTTCCTTCCAGCCCACGTGAGCCGGCACAAAGTTGAGACCCACGATAACTCTACTTTCTTCCCTTCCTGACTAAGAGCATGTCCTTTCTCTAACACCTGAGGCTGGTCAAGTGCTCAGTGGAACCTTTGTAAAACAATGACACATATAAAATAACAGATAATGTGGCAAGACAGGTGGTGTGCGGCTTTTACTTTGGTTGGGACAACGTCAGAGAGGAAGCTGAAGGACAGGCTTGATGATGGAGCTAATAGAAATTTTACACTCTAAAAATAAAGCCATCACAGCTTACGGGTTGAGCACTTATTACATGTTAGGCATTGTGCTAAGCGCTTTCCAAGGATTATCTTGTGCAATGATCATGACCACCCCAGGAAGTGCTCTGATTTTACGAATGACAAAATGAGGCTGAGAGAGATTAAGCGAGTTGCCCGAGGTCACATACTTCCCTAGTGACTGACACAGCATTTAACCCAGGCGTTGAGTCTCTGATGCTGCTTCTCCTAATACAACTCTCTGCTAGTGGCTCCCCCAACAAACAGCGATGCCTCTTGCCCTGGAGGGTGTTCAAACCCGCTCCAATGTGCGCATGGCCACACAGAATGAAGGATACGTGAGCATTTATGCAAGATTCTTAAATACTAAACACGTTTGAAACAGCAAAGAGAATGCCAGATAAGAAAGCCCCCCTAATTTTAATAAATATCTGAGTCCAACTTCTATTGTTTTTTTGTTTTACACCATAGTCTTCACTGTGCAGAACTGAACAACTTCACTGAGGTAAAGTAATGTTCTCTCCCTCCTCACCCCTTCTCTGCACAGCAGCTACAGGGGTAGCACCCGTAGACAGAGCAGAGCTGGCCCCCAAGACAAGCTGAAGTGCTTCACATTACCTGCTGTAGATGAGGCACTCTCTGTTATTGATCACCTTATCGGATTTGTACCTCCGGAGGTCTTCCCAGGCATCCTTGATGGCGGTGACCCCCAGGATGATACAGATTGGTATCAGGTTCACCTCAGGCTGGAAAGCATTGACCACGGGGACAAAATTCAGCATCGCAATGCCCACAAAATAGATGTTGGCAAACCGGTGCAGCTGCTCAAAGATATTCTTGGGCACGAAGGACACAACGGTATACTTGCTGGTCTTTATCTGATTCCCACAGTAGTGCCTGTTGGGGTTCTCTTTGTGGGACCCTCCTTCAAAGGGCAGGCTGGAGACCACCACTCGTTTCTTGTCTTCTTTCTTCTTCCGTCTTCTCTTCCCTTCTTCCTTTCTCATCTCTGCTCAATCCTGTCTCTTTAGTTCTCTTAGGATGGCTTGTGAGTTCCACGTAGAAGCAGTTTTTCCCTGTTCAGCTCCATGGTTCAGCAACCAGCGAGTCATGTCCCCGACATCTTTTACCTCCCTTCTCTGCTGGAAACTTCTCTCTCCTTTTTAAAGGCAAATTAAGAATAAAAAGCCAGTGTACAAACACCGGGGGAGAAATCCAACAAGGAAAGAGTTCGCAAAGAACAGGTGTGCACTTGCCAGGCCACTTCCTCCTACTTGCTGAGACTCCACCTTCCGGAATGTGGACTTCGCCCAGGTATCTTTCTTTTCCACCCTCAGCAGCTGGGAACAGGTGTGCCAACTCTGGGCCCTAAAACCTACCTGGTTAAGTTCTAAAAGCAAGGATTTTTAATCCAGAGGCTCAGATGCTTGAAAAATGGTACTCAGTTTCTTGTTGGGAGAAACTGCCTGTCACCCCACAAAGATCTGCTCCTAAACTTGGTCTCCTGAGATGATCTAGTCAATGCTAAACTTCTTAGCCCTTCTCTTAATAGTATAACATCCTTGTGTTTAATTATATGAGTATTTACACAAGTTAAGCTAAGGTTTCTAAGTCTCAGCACTATTGACATTTTGGGCTGGATAATAACTGTTTGTTGTGAGGGGGCTGTCCCACACACGTAAGATGTTTATTTAGAATTATCCTTGGTCTTTGTCCATTAGATAGATACCAGTAGCAGCCCCCTTCCCAAAGTGGCAACAAAAAATGTCTCCAGACACTGTCAAATGTCCCTTGCAGGGAAAAATTGTTCTTTTGAGAATCACTGAAATTATGTGAACTTAAGAAAATACATGAGAAGAGAGACTAATCTTTCGAAAGTGCTGATGGGTTTGCATAATCCATTTAAAAGAGAGAACACAGAATAATGATTCCCCTTACCTTTCATATATCTGGATGTGGGAGCAGTTTATCTCTCTATCAAAGCGGTATCTCTTGAAGTCCTCCACCCCGTCCTTGACCATGATGATGAACAGCACGGTGGCCAGGGGTAACATGGTGATTTCCCTGTGGAAAACCTCCATGGCGGGCATCCAGTTCAGAATCACCAGGAACAGGAAGTAGAGGTTAGCCCACCTGCAAGGTGCAAGCAAGGTGTGAGCGAGCATCATGGAGAAGAAAAATATACTCTCCACACTGTTCCTCCCCTACTCTTGGCTCTTCTCCAACTCAAATGACATTCTTTTTCAGTGTCACCTTGAACATCATGGAAAGGGTTTTGATGCCAACTCTATCTAGATTCAAACTTGGTTCCTACTGTTTACTTGCTGTATGAACTTTCTGAGAATGTTCTGTCTTGTGTAAAATGGGAACAGTGTTGCCTACTTTAAAGGGCTCTTAGAGATAGTACATGGGTCATATTTATGTATACAACAGAAGGTTTGGTGTTGGGAACCGTTCGGCCTGGTTTCAGGAGCTATAACCCTCACCCCATGGCTAGGCTGAGTAAGAGCCCAGGGGACCCATTTCGTCTGGGTCTGTTCTGTCATGAGGACCTGAGCCACTAAGGAGACAGGGCTTATCTCCCTGGCAGGAGCGCCGTTTTCCTGCTTCATCCATATCTGGCCCCCAATACTTGGTCAGTTAGCCAATGATGGGTAAGACCCCTCAAGGGAGGGGCAACCCAAGCCTGGCATGACCATTTGGAAGGCCCTCATGGAAGGACTCGGGGGGCTGCAGCAAAGAGGGGGTGATGGACCCTTGTCCCCTGGCTATTCTGACATAGACGGAGTCCCTATTTCCGTCTGAGAGATGTCTTCCTTATCTCTTGCTTCTGGCTCTAATCCGCTTAAGCCTGAAACTATGACGGAGGGCGGTGCAGCCCTGTGTTGGCCAGAGCGGGTGATTGGGCATAAGAAAGAATTTGTAAAATCCTGTGAAACCTGCTTTGCTAAGAGTGCTCTCGTTTAAATGATAAGGGTCCGAGGAGGAAATGAGTATGTCTCCCAAGGTTTTTGCAACCCCCTTACCTGACAGACACTGACTCAGATTAAGCCCTCAGATTTCTTTGAAATGTTATCCATTGTTTGATCCTTGCTGTCTGACATTGATTGATGAGCTTTACCTGTATTCCTGTGTATTATGAACCTAATAAAAGCCATTGAGGAAAGGGCTCTCGGCCCTTGTCCTTTGAGAGATTGGCTACCTCTCCTCCCCAGCAGATCATGTCTTGGTAGTTTTATTTTCATCCGTGGTGGATGGATGGGGCTCTGCAGGCAGAGCCCCTCCACAGTTTGGGAACATGGTCGTTGCTCAATAAATGGTATTTTATAATAATAATTACAAAATTTAGGCTGATATCTAAGTGCATATTTTGCTTTATAATTAAAAGGCGATTTTGTATATATTACCCTAAAAGTGTGACTTGCATTTTGAAGTTTTCCAGGTACATCTTGCTCCTCCTTGCCACAGTGCTTTTGCACATGAAGATCCACCTGTATCTTTTTGCATCTGAAGATCCATTTTCCTGGCTCCTTTCCTGACTTCTCTCTGCCTCTTTTCACCTAGTTAACGTGTTCTCTTCTTTCCGAAGAAATGATGATTATACTTCAATCATCAGTTCCTCCTGGAAGTCTTCCGTGTCTTTCTTAACTAAGCCAGATTTCTCTCTTGGTCCAGCAGCACCATATATCTCTCCTTGAAAATATCTATCTGGGTTTTTACATAATTTTACATCTATTTATATAATTTGTAAAATTCATGTCTCTTTCACTGGACAATATACTCAGGATGGTTTCTCTCTTTTTTCCCTCATGTGTTTCTAGAACTCAACACATGGCCTAACACAGAGTAGAATGTTTATAAATACTTATTGAATGAATGACAGGGCTTCTCAATGTGTGTGCATTTAGATACTAAAGAAAAGGGGGCCCATGGTGCACATCTCTGAGATTCTCTGAGTGGCAGATATTCGGTCACAGTGAGTTTTGCTTGGCCAAGGATGTGTGTACCTGTGAAATTGCTCCAGGAGATTCTGGGGCAGGAAGGTGAGGAGTGAGTACTTGGTTGTGCAGATCCTGTTGCTGGAGTATCTCCTGGAGACCTTTGCCCAATCCCGGTGGAATGTGTCATTGTTGGGGAACACAACCCGCTGCTGTGTCAGGTTGTAGCTCTGCCTCCCCTTCTCTGGGGACAGCAGTGGTGTGGCTTCTGATGGATGTTGGAAGTGGTCATCTCTGAATCGCCACTGCCACCGGGACCAGGATGAGTCCACCGAAAGGGCCATTTCCTGCAGCAGGCTATGGTCTGGAAATACACACAAGAAGTTGCTATGGTCAGAAGAAATACATGTACGTGGTATATCGGCTCATCCCTTTGTGCATCCACCCACCTAAGGAAGATTCTGTGATACAACATGAGGAAAGTAGGTACAATCCCCATTATCCATGTTTGTTCTAGGGTAAGAGACATTGAGCAAATAATCATATAAATAATATACAACTAATACAGGGATAAGTGCCACGAAAGCATTTAAGGGGGCGGGGTTGTGATGACCTAGTTATGGCCACCAGCCTGATGGGCTGTGACTTCAGAGGTCAGAATTCTAGCTCTGGTTCATTGCTATCTCTGAACTGTCCCTTTACTTGATTGGTCTTCAGTTTCTGCACAAGTTTTTTTGTGAGGAGCAAATTGGACAGTATGTAAAAGTATGTTGAGATATGTCTTAAAGGGAAAGGTATTTATTCCTTAGGTTTTCTCCAGCTCTAAAATTTTCTGATACTGATGATATTTTGGAGAACCCATTTGTGGCCAGAATGTCAAATGACAGTGATGGGTGGGACAGAAGAGAGAGGTTCCTCTCTAGGACATTCGGGCCTGAGGTGACTGGGATGTGCTGTGTGCAGTTCCAGGAACACCAGCTGGCTTTTTCTCACCTGGTTGGCTGGAGCTGGGGGTGGGAGAGTCCTTTCTTTCTCTCCACTCTCTTTGGGGGGTTCTGAAACTGAGCACTTGTCAAGCAGACGATTTCTCTAGATGGTGGATGAATGATGCATTATCCAGTATATTTCAGTTTCTGAGCTCTTTCGGTGAAAGCTACAAGCAAGTCCTCAAGGTTCCTTTTAGCCAAAGCTTGCCTGAAGACCCAGAAGGATATTATTCAAAGATATCCTTTGTAGTTACAAGTTGTATGTAATGGTGCTTCTTGCCTAGTAGGCTTGCAAGATGATTTTCTTTTGAATAAATGGATGAGTGAATGTCAGCTATTATTAATCATACAATGAGCTACCCCTTCTGTCATTGTAAATATGATTCACTTAAGGAGAAAAAGTCCCACTTCTAGTTTAAATGGTAATATTTCCCCTTCCTGGTGCCCATGTGATCCGACCCTTATCATAATTCTCCTCATGACTTCAATCAATCCAAATGATTTTCAATTCACAGACTCCAAGGCTATAAGAAGCTATTCAGAGTCTTAAGTGAGCCCTTGTAGCAAGCATGAAAAAATAAATGCAATTATAGATGCCCATCATAATGTGACCAAAAGCAGTATTATGACATTTGACAAGCCAGAAATAATATCATATATCTTCTTTCTCATTATAAAAAATGTATCACTCTTATGGATTCTTTTTTTATTGTAAAAGAAAAGAAAATGAAAAGATAGTTCATGAATAGAGTTGAAAATGCAAATGAGAAATATTGCCTTGGCTGGGACCATGCATATGGGACTTCTCATAATTGTAGGTGATAAGATGTTCATAAATAAAGAAGTTGGGTTGATATGGGGGATGCAGGTATTTTAGCTGGGTGGTTTAAAAAGCCCATTTATCATAATCATATTCTTTATTAACAACATAAAATAAGCTTCTTTAAAAATGAAGAAGATATAAATTGGATGCCAGACTAGTAGATGAGAGTCTGATGGGACATTTCCACAGTTTTGAAGTATCTTCTCCCCCAATTATTAATTACAATGGTAAAAAGAATCACTGTATAGTGGAGAAACCTGGAAGTTACCACCTTCCCCCAGAGACCAAAGCAGACATCCCCAGGACTGGGTAACCTGACATCTTGTGCCTCCTGACATGATGATGTACCGAGCAGGACACGACACCACCTCTGCGGCAGTCACAAGGAAACACTGAAAAAGTGCAAACTAGTCTACAAAATAGCTAGCCTGTGTGTTTCAAATGTCAAAGGTCAAAGAAGGGCAGAGGACTGTTGCTGATTTAAAACAAATAAAAAGAGATGACAACTACATGTAATGTGCGATACTGGACTGGATCCTGAACTGGGTGGAGATAAGAATAGGCATAAGGAGATTATTGGACAATGGGCAAGATTTGCATGTAAAAGCAGATTAGGGAATGGTATTTTAATAAAACTGAATTTCTTGATTTTAATAGTTATATGGTGGTTATGTAAGAAAATGTTCTTGTTCCTAGGAAATCCATGCTAAGCTTGGTATGGGTAAAGAAGCAAGACATTCCAATGGTTTGGAAAATAATGTCTATATTTGTATGGGTGTATATATGTGTACACACACAGACATACATACCACAAGGAAGCAGAGTCAGAAAGACTTCCTGGAAAAAGGAATATTTATTTTCACAGTCACCTGAAGAAATGCATACGAGTTGGCTAGGTAGGGAGGGCAGTTGTGGAAGGTTGTTCCAGGTGGCACTGTTTCTAGGAAGAGACGGTTCACAGGAGTGTCCCACCGAGTACACAGAAGTCGGGGACACAGAGTGGCAAAGGCTGAGGCTAGAGAGACAGACAAGGGCCAGGTGGCCTGTGAAGGCTGTTCCCTAAGCCACGAGTAGGAGGAATCCTGAAGAGCGCTAGGCAGGGAAGTGAGCAGATCAGAGCTGCTCCAGCCCAAATGCACAAGAACAGGCCACAAAGGACCAAGAGCAGTGACAGAAAGGCAGCTTCTTAGTCCACGCTCCTACTGTCCTCCAACTAAATTGCTGCTTTCCAAAAGTAGAAAAGGAAACTCAGGGAGACTGGGTAACACTTTTATCTGAGGTGTGCTTTATTACTGCTTTTGGGAAGGGAGGGGCGTTAGTGGAGAAACTCTCCAAGTCCCTCCCAGTTGTAAAGGCTTTCTCCTCACATTTTTTGCAGTGGCACCTCCCACTAATAATAAACTCTAGTTTTGCTGGTTCACACTCAGATGACTCTGGCTCGAAGTGGCAATCCTCTCCAGCACCAGCATCATTTTCCTTGTGCAGAACATCCCCTAGATGGTGGTTGGCGGGACATTCCTACCTGGTGGACCATTAACTTAACATACTGGGTTAATTATAGATTGAGAAATCCTGGTCTCACTTCCAAACTTTATCCTGCTTGCCTCTCTTTCATTTTTTAAAAAAGTATTTATTATTTTAGAGAGAGGGGAAGGGAAGGAGAAAGAGAGGGAGAGAAACATTAATATGGGAGGGATATATTGATTGGCTGCCTCTCACATGCACCCAACTGGGGACCTGGCCTGCTACCCAGGCACGTGCCTTGACTGGGAATTGAACTGGTAACCTTTTGGTTCTCAGGCTGGCACTCAATCCAAAGTACCAGTCAGGGCCTTTCCTGTCTCATTTTAATTAATCTTAATAAACCCCATCATTAGCAAATTCCATTTTCACTCCTAGGGGTCAACCATTCAGTCACTGCATCAACAAGTAGCTATTAAAAGAACCCTCATTTTACAGCTGGTGAGTAAAACCTACACATCCACCCCTCTCTTCTTGGAGCTTGCACTCGAGTAAGACAGAGATTTTTAAATACATGCCCATAGAAATAAATGTATATTCACCGACCAGGATAAGTGCCACAAAGGAGAATGGAGTGCTTGCTTTATAGAGGGGTGTGACCTTGTCCTTGAAGAGGTGGGGCTTGAGCTGAAGTCAGGGGATGAGGGAGAGGTAACTGGATGATCTTCTGTGTGTGTGTATCTGTCTGTGTTGTGTGTTTATGTATGTGTTTGACATACAGTATACGTGTATGTGTTGTGTGTGTGTATGTACATGTATGTCTGGAAGTAAGTGAGCATCCCAGGAAGAAGTCACATTTGCAAGCTTCCTGTGGCCAGAATAAACATGTTGACTTTAAAAATGAAAGAAGACTCAAGGAGGGCTAGAAAGCAGAAATAAGTGGTTACTCAAAAATTATTTTCTCTTCATATATAGAGCAGGGGTGTCAAACTCATTTTCACCAGGGGCCACATCAGCCTCACAGTTGCCTTCAAAGGGCCGGATGTAATTTTAGGACTGTGTAAATGTAATTACTCCTTAACAGTTAAGCAAGAGCTCAACACTGCTGCCGGGTAGAAACAAGGTGCCAGGCTGGATAAAACAAGGTGGAGGCCTGGATTCGGCCTGCGGGCCTTGTGTTTGCCATCTGTGATATAGAGTTCTCTAAAAAGCATATTGGTTAGTCAGGACTATGGGGAAAACCCTATACAATTTAATCTACATTTGGATTCTTGGTAAGTAGTACACTATCCTAATATTAGAATTAATTAGAATCTAAAACAGTTTGGTTTTACCACAGGGGTTTTTAAAATGCTCTATCTTGAGGACAAAACATGTGAATCTCTCTCTCTCTCTCTCTCACACACACACACACACACACACACATACACACACACACACAATGATTTCTTGTTAGACATCTAGTTAACAAACAATAAGCATCTTAGAAAAAACCACCTGAAGTTAGTATAATCAATTATATCGGTTTTGCTTAAATTGCAATCAATCTTGAATCACCTTTTCCTAATTTTTGCCATATCTGAATATCATTTATTTCATCAAATGCAGTATGTTTTGTCAACTTGCTTTTTAAAAGCTAAAACATCAACTTTGGGTTTATGCTAAAGCATCGATATCTACAATGAAGGGATTTGACACACCAGTTTTTTTCCCCATGGGTACTAACAAGACTTATTTTTTTTATTAAAATAAAAACTGTTGGCCTGTTATTACAACCTTGTAATAGACCTGCTGTATCTCTATTTGCTGTTCTGAAGGTTCAGAAACATCACCAATTGCTCAGAAAGCACCGCCATTTTCATTATTGGAGGCTTACCTACCAATGTGCAAAAGGCTGCTGATGTGTTCAGCAAGTTTTTGTTTGTTTCCTACAGACGTGTCAAAAGAGCAACAGTGACAGAAGGTTTTCATCAACCCTGAATTAAATAAAAACCCAGTGAACCAGATTCCTATCCATTCCATAAGCAGTCTACTAGATCAAAGAAAGATCTGCACTAAGACAATCTTATCATCAATTACATATTCATTCCACCTTTTTCACATATTTGACTAGATTTGCTTGAAAAAACAGTTATCACTTTATGAAATTTTGTGCCCATTTTGCCCATACCTGTTTTACAGATGAAGAACAGAATACAGGTGAGGGCAACAGAATAATTCCTCTCTAGAATCTGTCATTTCTTCCTACTTCCTTTAAGGAAAACCTATATTTACTAGAATCCAAGATGGGCCCTCCCACGCCGACCCCACCATTTTAACGTTTTGAACCTAAGATATGTCAACATAATTGATATGGTAACATTTCTTTTTTCTTTTTATCCTCACAACGTATCATTAAGTTGGTGGCAGTAGAGATTCAAGGATATGTATTTGGTTGTAGGCCAGAATATAAAAATCACAGTTTGAAATTCCCTCACTAAGGTTTCCAGTTTTGGGACCCGCCCAGGAAAGTTGAGTGAGACCTTTGTGGGAAAGGAGGGTCAAAGGAGAGACCTTATTCTACAGTGGAGTTTTCAGATAGTCTAGTCTGAACTTCCGAGCCTCCATTCACCTGGTTCTCAGCCACTGGGGTCCACACAGCGGTGTGTGCAGCCAGTCTCGTAAGCACCAGAAAGTGCTCTGTCCTTCCTGATGGGAAGAGAAAGAGCTGTGATCCGCCTCATTCACAGACTAACAAAACGTGTCCGATAATTAGGATGCCAGATGCTGACTTCCTCTAGAGAGGAAAAAAATATTGAATAAGAAATGTGTCTAGGCCCTTGCACAGGGTGGGGTGGGTATTGTTGCCTTTGGAGGTTGGTGGGAGTGAAGACGAGTGTGAAAGTGGAGGGGAGAATGAGAAACAGTAATCACCTTAAATAAAATTAACCAAAGGATGCAGCTCTGTAGACGATAATGAAAATATACAACAAATGAAATCCTTCCTGGGAAAGGAATGAGCAAAGGGTAAATTTGGACAAAACTCATGCATCATCGACACACTACGCTCAACCTCTATTTCTACTTTTTGAGTGAATGTATTTTATTCCTAATTGTTTTTTCTCTTAGCTTCTCAGCCTTAAGAGCCTTACTCCAACAGATTTTCAAGGACAACTATTTTTTAAGTGGACAAGAAGATATTTCTGTAGTTGGCTATGGTGTACTTCATCACTCCTCCCAAGTTCATTAGCATTTAGGGCATCACCAGTTACCCAGCAAGCTGACCTCACTTTCGGTGGATTTGGAGCTCAGACCTCTCTCATGAGCTTCAGGTGGGAGTAACACACTCCAGTACTAACTTGCCATCTCCACTTCTCTAGGTAGCTCAACTTTAACATTTCAGAAACTCTTGGATTCTGTCCAAAATCCATTTTGGTTTCAGTAGTGTCCATGTCTATGAATAGCATCTCCATTTACCCAAATGACCTAGGTACTTCCAGGTTTCTCCTTTATGTGCTATAGCCAGTCTATTTTTTAAATTCTATCCAATTTTGCTTTCTAAATAGTCTTTCAACCCATCTGCTTCTCAGCATTTACCTCTTTCAATCTAATCTAAAGGCATTGCCATCTCTTGTCTTGGACTACTGCAATAGACTTCTAACTGGTTCCTGCATCCTCCCTGGCTTCCTTTCCAATGTAGTCATCACATAGCAGCCAGTTATTTTCCCACAGTGTAAGTAAGATCATGTCAGCTTTCTCTTTCTCTTTTGGAGAAAATGGAAGGGAGGGAGAGAAACATCAAATAGCTGCTTCTTGTACATGTCCCCACTGAAGACCAAACCCACAACCTAGGCACATGCCCTGACCAGGGATCGAACCCCTATGATGCCCAACCAACTGAGCCACACTGGTCAGGACTTGGTTCTCTTGTTAATGCTCTTTATGATTGCCTTTGTAAAAAATCTGCCTCTGACTCAGACCCACTGTATCAGAAACTCCAGGCATGGGGTGAGATATATGCCCCTTTAACTAGCTCCTAGGTCATTCCATGTAGGGGTTGCCAAAGAACAAACCTGGAGAGTCACTGACTTATGCACTCGTATATTTGCTCTCCATTGAAAGGGACCTTTCCCCATTTTCTTCCCTGTAATCCAGGGCTGGTTTCCCAGGTACCTTCCTAAAGCAAGCAAAAGATCTTGGGAAACAAAAAGACAATGTGGGCAATCTTTTGGGTTTGTTTGGTAAGAGGCAGGTAAAATGAAATGCGTGATTTCATTTCTTATATCCCTCCAGGCAGAAATGTGACTTCTCTTAAATGCTGTCTTATAGATTGTTTTGGTTTATTTTACCGACAAAATAATTAAGCTGGGTCTAATTAAAAGTGAACAAATTGCTTGCAGAGATGAAATAAATCAGTGCAGAGCTGAAGGGTGAAGAAAGTTGCGCCAAGTCTGCAGGGCTGAACGCAACTGCAAGACAATAGTGCACACTGATGGGCTCAGTCCAGCTCCCTCAAAGCCTGTGCATGGCTGTGTGAGTGAGGAGCTCACTGATCCACCCAGGAAAGACTGAGGTGGGGCAGCCTGAGAAATTTGGGAGGAGCTTTCTCAAGGTCAAATGGACTAGGCACTTGGCTTAGTGCAAAGAATGTAGGGCCAGATTTGTGAAGTGGGGTGGGAAAAACTGACGTTTTAGCATCACCCTCCAGAGTTTTCTTCAGGTGGGAATATACTCTGATGAACCCTTGGGATGAAAGGCGAGGGATCAAGATTTGTGGGAAGAGGAAAATGGAGAGGAAAAGGAGGGGAAGAAGGAGCTGGCAAGAGCTTGAGAAATGGAAATTAAGATGGTAGCAGGTTGGTGTGTGTGTTTTCAGAAGAAGGCAGATCATTTTTTTAAAAAGTTGAGCTAGAGTTGACATATCACATCATATTAATTTTGGGTATACAACATAATGATTCGATATTTGTATATATTACAAAATGATCATCATAATGTCTTGTTAATGTTCATCACCACACAGCTATAGAAAACTTTTTTATTGTGATGAGAATTTTTAAGTCTACTCTCTTAGCAACTTTCAAATATATGATATAGTATCATTAACTATAGTTGTCATACCATAGTCATCTATAGTATTATTAGCTATAGTCATCCCTATGATTTAATTATTTTATAAGTGGAAGTTTGTACCTTTTGACTACCTTTCCCATTTTACCCACTCCTACCCCCGCCTCTGGTAACCACCAATCTGTTTTCTGTACTTATGAGCTTTTTTTTTTTAGACTTATAAGTGAGACCATTTTGTATTTGTCTTTCTCTGTCTGACATTTCACTCAGCATAATGACCTCCAAGATTGATCCAGGTTGTTATAAATGGCAAAATTTCCTTCTTTTTTATGGCTGAATAATATTCCATTGTATAAGACTTATTTTTTAAAAGGGTGATTATTCACTTAAAATACATACAATATATTATAATGTAATACCCCTCCATGTTACTTTAAAATTGTTAGTAAAACTTTATAACACAGAGTGGCCTTGTATGGATGGTATCATTTGATTGGGGGGTAGAGGTCTAGAAATCAAGAAGGACTTGTCCTCATCCTTGGCTCAATACCACGGGGAGAAGGTGAAAGAAGAGCCACAAGAGGATGGGGAATGAGAAACAAAGCAAATGCTGGAAATCAAACCAGAGATGACGGGAAGAAACATAAGTCCCATAGGAATTCACAGAGGTTGGGGGCAGGGCAAATGGTGGCATAGGGTTTTCTATAACATACGGGCTTGGGTTCAAGTTGATTTCAGCTGGAATTTAAAGGTCAGGGCAAGCCAAGGTGACACCTGGTTTACACACCCCACTAAGCAACGTGGCTGTGGGCGGGTCAGTTACTCTTTCAGGGCCTTAGTTCCCTCCCCTGTAAAATGAAGGAGTTGGACCAGGTAATCACTAAGGCCCATGTTCTTTGGCTTTGGGTTCATTTCTCACCTGGACTTTTCTGAATTCAAGAGAATGAGTGACTCTGACAGGGGACCTTGCAGAGGGCAGATTCTTTCCTCCCCATATGACAACCAGTCCCTACAAGGTACGTGATCTTAGCTACGTGACTGAATCTTTTCTCTTTTCAGGAATGCAGCCTTTTTTTTATTCATCTGTTTTGGTTGAGTTACTCTCTTATACATGCATTGGGCTGTGCATTCTCATATTTCCAAAGAAATAACTGAGCCTTCCAATCTTCATTCTTGCTTCTCTTTTATTAGATTAATATATAAACAGCAAGGTTTTCAAAAGGCCTCTATATGCTCCAAATGTCTATTCCCAAAGTAGGGAGGAATTTCAAGAAAGATCCAACTGTCTGCTGGACATCACCACCTGGATGTGATTTAGGAATGTCAGTCTCAGTTTGCCTCCAAACGCACTGAGTGTCTTCACCCCTCGATCTGCTCCAGCCCCCTCTTTCCTGTCCCCTGGAATGGCAGTGCTACCCTTTCAGTTGCCCAGGCTTTTGATTCCTTTCCCCCAATGTATCCAGTCTTTCACCAAGCCCTGCTGATTGTAACTCAGACGTATCTGTCAGTTCTCTCTGCTCTTCTCTGAGCCCCTTGCCACCACACCAGTCCTGACCACTTTCATCTCTTGCTTCAATTACTTGAAAGGTTTCATAGTTTGTCCCCCTCCTCCCAACTTTGCTCCTCATCACTCTGTGTTTCCACAGTGACATCAGAAAGATGTCATCAAGTTGGAAATCCATCCACGTCATCACCTTGCTCAAAACCCTTTCTGGCTTTCAATTTCCCTGGGTCAGGATTCCAAACAAAACTTTAACATACCTTATGACTCCTTTCCTCTGTGAACCAGATACAGCCTCACTGTTAAGCCTTGTCTTTTGTTAATCTCCCTTTCATGCTCTGTTCTAGTCATAGGAAATTACTTTATTTCCTTTCGTGTCTCTCTCACTGTCACCACCAATACCAGAAGCACTTTCTACCTCCCAGGTCCCCAAAGCCCAGCTACTTTCTCTCCACTTTTTAGGGCTTAGATGCCACCCTTCCCGGAAAGCCTTCCTTGGTTCTGAAGTGTGACTGAGAGGCTACGCATATGCTTCACAGTGCTCTGTCCTTACCCTGGGTTAGCTCCTAGTTCTGTGTGTTGAGACATGCACTTGTTGGGATTGAGGACTTCTACAGAGTGGTCACCACTGGACCCCCAGGGTCTCGTGGGAGCAGGGACCACTCTACTCCAGTGCCTGGTAGGATCAATAGTCATTTTAACCGGCACCTCCTGGGAGCAGTTAGCACTTTATACCACTCCTTCCCTGGTACAATGATAAACACCAAGAAAGGCTTCATTTCCTTGATGAATAAAAACATTTGCATTTCAATATATTTTTAAAAATTTCAGAGAACTTCCACTTTACCCCCCAAACAATCCTCTGAGACAGGTAGGTTGGGCCTGTATCATAGTGGGTCTCCTCAGCCATGGGGTTAAGTTCCTCAGTGCGCTCATTCAGAAGAATTTGTGGCAAAGATTCTTGGGAACCAAATAGAGGTTCCCTTTCCTTGTGAGCAAGGAAAGTATAAAAAAAGTTTTATTATAGTTCTGAGAGTGTAATAAAAAATATATTGAACAAAACAATCAAGGTGGCATAGTAAATAAAGTCAATATAAATGACATTTATCCTTTTGAATAACAAAGGCATGGCACAATTTCACTCAGAATCTGCTCCCAGAACTTTTTTTAATGCTTGCCTCTCCTAACACCAGAAACTTGAAATTAATTTTGTTTATAGCTAACATCTGTTACGAAGCATAAAAACAAAACCCATGGCTTTTGATTTCTGGCTCCTTAGGTCTCAGTGACTCGGAATGACTAGATTTTTGAGAAAGGTAAATTACCGGGGAAGTATTTCTGAAACTCCCTTCCCACGACACATGTCCTTAACTCTAGAGGTTCAGGAGGGTTTGACCAAAGCACTTGGGACAGCCTGCTCTCATGCCTGTCAGCAAAGGCTCTCCCTACACACTCAGGGTGCAGTGCCAAGGTCAAAATTCACATGCTTTCAGTATTATTTCACACACATCTTTACTTCCGGTACACCATCTTTCTGTCTAACCCTCTAGTTTCCTGTTTTCTTAGACATGACTTGATATTTGCATATGCTAGAACTGAAATTGTCCAACTAACCAGAAGAGCTGCAGCAGTAAATTTGCTTAGATGGAATTTTCATATTTGGTTTGACTGTGGATAATTCTGAATTTCTCTGTATTTTTAAACATCCATCTGATTGCTCTTTTTTCTCTGAAATAATAGAATGAAGAGAGACTAGGTGACTTGCTTAAGGTCACAAAGAAACACAGTGGTGAAATTAACGCCAGTTTCCAAATGCATGGCCCAGGCAGCTCGACTTTCGGTTTTTCTATTTCAGTATGAGCAGTGAATGCTCACCCCTATATCTTTTATGTCTGTGATTGCCCCGGTTGATATGTTTAAAAATAAACTTTTGATTTCAGAATAATTTTAGGTTTACAAAAACATTGCAAAGATAGTATAGAGTTTCTTCAACCAAGAGAGTCTCCTCATTATATAGAACCAGGATACATTTGTCAAAATAAGAAATTAATCCTGGTACAATACAAACTACAGACCCCATTTGGATTTCACCTGGATATTTAAAAAAGTTTCTTAACTTACAAAGAATTGTGAATCAGAGAGAAGTACAGAACCCGACTCCAATGCCACATTGATACTTGATCATCAGCACCTAGAGACTCAATAAGTCAAAGACTTGTTTATTTTTTCCTGTTCTATATTTATAAACTAGTTTTCAGACAGTGAGAAACCCAGTCCTGCCATTGGCCAGATATGTACTTATTTGATGAAAGCCCCCATTTGTAACCAGTCTGGGGCTGCTGCTGCCCGCTGCCCTCCCTTCGTAGCCACACTGCTTTCAGGACAGCTCAGGAAACAAATGGAAAGGTTTCTTACCATCTGGTACCCTGACCCATGCCTGCAGTTGGGTTGGGGTCAGTAACTGCCACTGTAGAGGAACACTGGGTCAAAGTAAAAGCAACACACATTGGAACGTAACTACTACTTTCCGCATGGGAGTCCTTTGGTGGACTGGCCGTGTTGGGAGGTTGCGTACTCATTCCCCTGAAGTCGCTGTTGCTCTAACAGGCTTGCTTGTTTGCTTTATTACCCCTTTATTCTTTTCTGAAACATACTAAGTGATCTTCTGTTGGGACCCACACTGCTTCTTGCTCTCTGACTGTGGTAGGGCCCCTGAACCCCTAGGCATGGGTGGGGGACTGGGGTCTGGCTTTCAAGGCTGGAACCCCTGGTTCTGCATGACAGCCAACCCTAACCTTCTTGCATCATCTGAGTCCCTGAAAGTGGTCCCAGTGTTATAAGACCCATTAAACCACAAGCCAGCATATTTCCGCAGAGACATTGCCTTGTTTGGCATATTCTTCTGACATAGGAAATTGAAATAAAAACAAATTAACACTTGTAGGTAGCTACACTCACCCTCCCTCCCAACCCCTAGCACTTCTTTCTGTCTTTTCATGAAAGTGCCAAGAAGATAAAACACCCCATCTGGTGGGGGATAATTTATTTCCAATTTTTTCAATCCTTTTAGAGTTGTGCATGTGGAGATTTGGTGGTGTTTTACATCTCCAATAATAATGGTTTCTATCACAAGAGCTTTATAATTATCCAGTCTACACATAGTGAATCGAGACACATTTCCTTTGGACCTTTGGACCCGTAGGAGGACAAATGGCTTTGCTGTCCAGCAATATGGGGAGAGGGACTGTTATGGACAGCATTGTGTACAATAGACTGTGACAGTGGCAGATTGTGGGGATGGGTTTCGGAGTCTGAATCACCACAGCATATGCATTGAGAAGAGAGGTAAAGGGTGAGTTTGAGTGTATTCTATTCCTCCCTTCTGCTGTGCTTGCTCCTGCGGCACTGAGACTTGTCCTACATAGTGTTGGAAGAGCTGCCAGAACAGGGGAAAATCCACCCTAACTACAATTTGCTTTACCTGCATGATGTCAACAAACCAAGATCCCTGAATTAACTCATGGATTGAAGACCCCCTAGAGACTGAGAATCAGCGTGTGTTGGAACTGGGATAGCAAACAGGCAAATGCTACACACCAGAGACACAGGCAATAGACTCATGCGCATATTGGGGCACTTTATACGCAGCAGATGTGGCCTTACAAATCAGTGTGGACAGAGGGACTACTCAATCAATAGTGTGGAGACCATCGTCAACTTGTATAACAATGACTGCTTTCTATGTCACACACAACAATGAATTTCAGGTGTATTAAAGACCTCCCTCCTGGTCGGGTGAGGGGGTGGATTTAGTACAAATTCAGAAAGGAAAAGACAAACACCCCAGCAGAAAAGTAAGAAATGACAGGAACAGATTGTTGACAGAAGAGGAAATCCAATGGCTGTAAATGACGTGAAATTATCTCCAGCTTCACTAGTAATCAGGGAAATGCAAGTGAAAGCAAGAGTACAGTAATGCCTGGCTATGCCATCAGATTGGGCAAAAAAAATAGGAAGTTTAATTTCATTGGAATTTGACAAAGGTGAGAGGCCACGGGCACTTTCTTATCCAAAGTGTTAGGACCAGTTTGGAACACAGCGTAGCTTCACCGAGCCAGGCTGCCAGTGCGCCCACCCTCAGGCTCTGCTTCCACTCCTAGGTGGGCACCCCGGGGGAAACGAGCACACGTGGGCACCAGGAGACTTGCACAGACATGTTCAGCGTATCATTGCCTAAAAGCTAAAAACTGGAAAGATCTTCAATATCCACCAAACATAAAATGGAAAACTAAATTGTAACATGTATAAAGTGAAATATTATATGGCACTTGAAATGATAGTTAAAAGTCTCCATAGGTTTAGTCATTATTTTCCTGTGGGGACTACTCTAAGTATTTTGCATGTGAATATTAACTCATTTAATTCTGCTGACCATCTTGTAATGGGGGTACTATTATCATCCCCATTTTGTAGAGGAGTCATCTAAGGTACAGAGGAGTTAATCACCCAAGGTTTCATAGCTGTCAGTGGCAGAGTTGCGCTGTGAATGATCCAGTCTAACTCTAGAATTGGTGATTTATTTATTTATGTTTTAAAGATTCTATTTATTTACTTTTAGATAGAGAAGAAGGGAGGGAGAAAGAGAGGGAGAGAAACATCACTGTGCAAGAGAAACATCAATTGGTTGCCTTTCTCATGCCCCCAACCAGGGACTTGGCCTGCAACCCAGGCATGTGCCCTGACCAGGAATAGAACCAGTGACCTTTCAGTTCACAAGCCGGCACTCAATCCACTCAACCATACCAGCCAGGGCTAGAATTGGTGATTTAAACACTATACCTGCCTCATAAAATAAACAGAATGGTTACCAAGCAATAAAAGCACAATGCTGAGCAAAAATCTCAATTTGGAAGATGATATACAGTATGATTATTATTCAGGGTTAGGTTCAGCTACATTTGATACAAACAAAAACGACAACGAAGCTCGAAGGCCATGAAGGACCCAGGCCTCACTGCTCTGGCATCCTTAGCACCATACCAACCTCAAGGTGGGGTCATGAACCCAGGGGCTGCTAGAGCTTCATCCCCTGCACTCACATTCTACATAGGAAGAAGAAGAAGGGGAGGAAGAGAAAAAGGTACTCCTGCCTGCTGAGACCCTTGAGGGGTCATCTAAGAAGCCCTGCCCAGTGACCTTTGCTTCCACCCACAGCTGGCCCTATAGCTGAAAGAGAAGGTGGGAAATGTAATCCTTTAGTTGGGTACCTTGTTGTCCAGAATAAATTATGTGCTCCATGAAGAAAAGTAGATGTTGAGCAGGTACCTAGAAGCTTCTGTCATAAATACCATTTATATAAGGTTTAAAAATCATACTACATATTATTTATGGATCTATATATACTTATTATAGTACAAAAACATGCATGGGAATTATTAATACCCAATTTAGGGCAATAGTTATTTTGGAGAAGGAGGGAAGGAGGGGGATTAAGAGAGGGAGATACTACAATGAACTTCTACACTAACTTAAAAAAATACAGCAAAAATGACATGATGTTAAAATTTGGTAAGTTGGGTGGAAGGTAAGGCCTGGTGTGTCTTTTGGGGTTTCCAGTTCTCTCTTTTTGGCCAGTGCATCCCCTCCTTCCCACTTTCCCCTTTTCTTGTAGGAGAAAGTCTAGATCCCCCCCAAACTGCCTCCCCTGTTGAAAGCTGAAACCCTCTGTGAACTTGAGACAGTTTGTTCCAAAATGCAGTATTTTTGGAGCGTGTCTGCATTAACAGGACTAAATTGGCTGAGAGCTTATCAAATGTCAAGCACTAAGCTAAGGTCTTTGCAAGCATTAACTTATTTAATCTTCACAAGAGCCCTGGAGCTAAGAGCTGCTGTTATTTCCATATTTCAGAAGGGGAAATAGGGCTCGCAGAGGTTGAATATCTTTCCTAAGGTTCCAGAGTTCACAGAGGCAGAGTCCAGATTGGAACCCACATTTGCCTGACCTCTGAACCTGGGCTCCTAAATACCTTGCTGTCCTGAGACCCTTCAACGAGTTCTTCTGAGGTCCAGTCACTCGCTCAGCCTCATCTCCTCCTAAAGGAAGGGCCCTTGGTATGTATCTGAAAACCAGGGATAAGGCATGATGCTGGGTCTGGAATGGAAAATCAGGCTGGGTTTATCATGGGTTTAGTGGGATCTCAGTTTGGGCGGGTCACATAGAGTCAGGCTGAGATGAAGGAGCAGGCAAGCCAGGGACTAAGTGCTCAGAGTGGTCGACTGCTGAAGAACTAAGGACTTCTTCAGCCCTTTGTTATCCATGCTCTCTCCTCTGAAGGGCGGGAGGCCGTGAGGGGCTGGAGGTGGGACTCTGGCCAGGAAGAGTGTACACACTCTGCTGTCCCCAGCACCACCTGTCTCTGACATTTAAGCAGGACACAGCGCCCATGCCCTGCATCTTTCTGTCCGCTCACTCCTCTCCTTCAGAGAGCTCCTTGAGGACAGAGACTGTGTCTGGTTCAAGACCTGTCACAGTGCTGGTGCACAGCAGGGACCTAAATGTTTCTTACATAAACAAATGAGCACATAAATTAATAATAAGTCAACTCAGTAGGATGGAGTTTGGTGGAGGCCTCTGAATTGGGACCGAGCACCCTGAACAATAAATACCAAATTAGCTTCAGTTTCTTGAGGGCAAAGTCCATGTATTATTCATGTATACTTCGCCCCTGATACTCACTGAATAGCTGCTGAGTTGAATTGAGATGAATTATCAAATGAAAACAGGGATTTATAATGACGGCCTGGAATTGTATGAGGCATTTCAGAGATCCGTATAGAAAGAGCCAGGTTGTTTTGAAAGTGATCCCAAACGTCTAATAAAAACACTTTTGTCTTCATGGTCAGAAACAAAATAACTACGGCCACCATCGATTTGATCTGTCCTGAGTGCCGGACGCTACTGAGTAGATTATTACCAAAGCTTAACACACCGTCACCTTGCAAGTAGATTTTATAATTACCATTTACAAGGAAGTGACCCGGGCCCAGAAGGCTAAGTGACCTCCTAAAGACCAAACAGATCATGGAGGACACAGTTAGGACTTAAGTGCAGGTCTCTTGGGCTGTTGGGACAGTTAGAATTTTTTTCCTCTTGCAGCAGTGACAAAGGGCAGTCAAGAAGTTGCTCGTCTCCTTGAGAAAAGGTTCTGCAATGTCCTGTAACTCCTCCCAGGGCACCAGTGATCTTATGGCTACTCTGAGTGTACTTGAGCTGCAACCACTAACCTAATTGTTTCAGCTGGCAAATCTAGTTGACTTCATGTAAGCCCTTATTTCCCACGAGGGTGATGTTATGAATTGGTATTGCCCTGTGGACATGGTATATACCATAAAAATCACAACACTAATCATGAAAATATATGAAGGGAAAAAAGAACCCCTAAATACGTGCCTTTGCAAACACAAACAGTGAATGGAAAAAACTGAATGTAAAATTACATTGTAATTTTCTTCTTCTTCTTTTTTTAAGAGGCTTTACAAAAATCTGAGCGCAGTGAAGTTTGAAATGAAAATGTTGGCTTTCTCTCCTGGCACATCTCTCTCTACCAAGCTTCTTAAGCCCTCTTCTTTGCTCCAGGCTTCTTTGTACTGAATTAAAATTAAAGTCAACTCCCTTACACTTTCCTTATGAGTTCATATGCCACCTTCCCCTGGGTTTACAGCCCTCTCTCTCCAACGATCCTTTACACCGGCCGAAATACCTTTCTAACATGTCACATGTATTAGCTTTCGAAAGAGAGATGCTCCCGTGGTCAAAACTGTGGCTTTGATGGAGTTGCAGATGATTCATATGTGTTTTCATCAGTCTGTGCAATAAAAAATCTTTCTACTTTCCTGATTCAGCGTACTGTCTTTGATTATTGGGGGTGTCATTCAGTCAACTGGGAACTGGGCTACATGGGTGGCAGCAAGCCAGTTTCAAGGCAGCAAGCCAGTTTCAAGGGTGCCGAGGAGTGTGGGAGTGTGTGAGTGTGTGCGAGTGTGCGCCAGTACATGTGTGCGTGATGACTGGCAGAGTATAAATGTGGGAAATTGCCTGTAGGGACTTCCTAGGCTGGGGACAGCAGACACGTACTGCTCTTTTGGGATCAGCACACCTAGGAATTCAAGGACAGTGATGCTCTGTCCTACGGAAAGTTAACACCTCCCGAACAATGAGGATTCATAGGTGATTATGGTGATGTTGACCACATTTATAAGATTGATTTTATCAAAGGGGAAAAACAAAGATTCAAGGTGTAAAAAGGAATCTGTTGCATCTCCATGTGGTCATCCCAGGGCTAATGCCTGCTCTGCTGCCTCCCCTCTGCCCAGGTCCATTGTCGTGAAGGCAGGAGCCCAGGATGGGGGTTCTGAACAGGTTGCTGCAGTAGAACTCAAAATGTCCAACAACACTTCTGGAAGTTACACTTTTAACTCTGTCCATTTAGGCCAGTCTTTATCTTCTTTGGAGTCCCTGATGAGAGGCTCATGTGAGAACCAGGTGGAAGGGGCTACGGAGCTGAGGCTGTGCATTCGTCGGCTACCACAGGCCATGTTCAAGCTGCTGGCAGCGTTCACAGGCCGGTTTTGTGGTGAACATACAAAGGGGAGCCTCGACACCATAGAGAGGCAGCAAAGGCTCCCGATGACCTGATACGCTCTGCTGCCCATCCCTCATGCAGTCGGCTGCTCTGCCTGCCTGGAGTTCTATGAGATACACAGATTCCTTCCAGGATTCCCTCCTTAGTAAAACAAAACCAAAAAACAACTCCACACCCAGGCCCTTGCCTTGACCTATCATGACATTGTATATGCGATTAGATCCAAACTTCCTGAGCTGAAACCCCAGCTCTGCCACTTACTATCTGTGAGTCCTACTTACCCTCTCAGTATCTCAACTATCTTCCTTGTGTGGGAGTATTAGGGCTGTGGGGATTCATGAGATAACGTTTCTAAAACATTACAAGGATGAATGCCCCATAATAAGTGCTTTCTTTATAAGTAGTTGTTAACTAAATACATTTAAAAAAACTACATTTTAGGTAATTCATGGACTTATGAGTCCATGGGTGTGGGTTAAAAATTCCCTGATTTGGAAAAAAAATTTCATTTGTATTCAGAATGGGTTATTATTTACTTAAAGATCACATTTTATGGAATATAATCTAGATAAATACTAAATTTATTCAGGCCAACAACATGAAGACTAAATAATAGAATTTAGCTTACTCCTCTCCTCCTAGTTCAAATCAGAGGAAATTATTTTTAAGGATTCATTCATTCATGCTCGATTCACTCATTGATCCATGCATCCATCCATGCATTCATCCATGCATGCCTGCATCCATCACACCAGTTGCTCTCCCTTTTCTCTTCTCAGTGGGTTATGTTAGCGCCTGTGAACTGATGACTAGTGTACTCACTGAACCTGTCTAACTGTTGGTTGCTACTTCAGCTGCTCCCAAGGACTTGAAATATTCATTCCACACTAAATGACCTTTCTGCTGGCAGTGAGCATGTCAAAACACAGGGAAGAAGACTCAGGGACCAAAAAAAAGTAAGGCATGGAGAACAAGACTTGCCATACCAAATGGAGCAAATCTTATTTACAAATGAACTCTCACCCCTGAGATCAGCCCAAATAAAGAAGCATCTGTCATCTCTGGGAACATCCAATACTCCTCACCCTGACAAGGGGCCTCCAAAGACCAGATTCCATTTCAATCTAATTGGCTCTTTGCCCTTTCCCTGCCTTCCTCCAGCCATGCACAGCAAGCTAAACCATCTTGGGATGGAAAACCAGCCCAGAGATGAGAGGCATCTTGACAGCAGAACCTGGGGGTGGAGGCAGGGCAGCGACTCTGCTAATTAAAGAACAACACAGTGAGATTTCAGCGAGACCACGTTGCCGGGAATCTCAGAGCACCTGCGGACAGCTGCATTTAGACAGGATGCTCCCCTTCACTGAGGCATCGCACAGAGAGATCTTTCTGAGCGAATTGTCTAAACTATGTGCAGTCCTCCTCTTAAAGCCCTCCTTAATGTTAGTGACCAAATTTCCTTAGCCACAAATGGACAAGAGGTATGAGAGTATGAGACAGACAGTACATAGGCCAGGCAGAGAAGTCATGGGAAATCCAGGCTGAGCAATAAATTCTTCCACGCTTCTACTCCTAAGTATGCATCAAGCATATGTGAAGGCTGAAATACTGCTGTAGACGCTGATGAGCTTGAGGTGAGATTCTTGGCCTCATGAAGCTTACATTTTGGTGGGGAGGAGAGAGGCCAAACAAAAGAAACAAAATACGATCCCACCAGATGGTGCTTAAGTTCTCTGATGGAATTAAGCATGGAGAGGCCCAGAATCAGGAGAACAGTAGTTGACACTTGCTTTTCATGCACCAAGCACAGTGCTCAGCATTTGCTTGTAACAACTCATTTAACTTTCACAACCTTATCATTCTGATTAACTTCCCTGTTTGGCTGATGAGAAAACTGAGTCAGAGAGAGGTTAATCATGATTTGTTACCATGTGGCAACTCCATCCTTTTATTCTTGGCCCCAAACTGTTGTGTCATTTCCCCTTCTCTTTGTCTGTCTCTCTACTGGATTCTATACCCAAATATACAATGAATCAGGAAATACCACCTTCTTTACCTCAACACATATACAGAGTCTGACCAGGGCTTACCTCTCCACTGATGTATTCTGATCTGAGCCACCATCATCTCTCACCTGACTTGTTGCAATGAACTCCTAGCTGGTCAAACATCTATTGTTGTTCCTTAGAGCCTATTCTTAAAAAAAAAAAAAAAAAAAAAAAAAAGAGTAGCCACAGCCGAAAAATGAAAGTCAAGTGATGTCACAGCTCTGCTCAAAATGCTCCAAGTGGCTTCCTACCTATACACTCAGGGTAGAAGTCCTTTGTGTTTGGGTTCCTTAGCGACCCCTCTCTTCTCTGACTACCTGTCTAAGCTTGCTGACCTCCTGCTTAGTCTGCTGTAGCCACACTGCTCTCCTACTTGTTCTTAGGGGACAGCAGGCATGTGCTACCTCGAAGCCCAAGGACCTGCAATTACCTCTGTCTTGATACCTGCTAAACTCCCTTGATCTGGCTCAAATGTCATTTTTTTCATTGGGAATGTCCCTGGCCACCCTATTTCTCAGCGTTCTTTATCATTCTTCCCTACATTTTTTCCAAAGCATTTATCACCATCTGATATATATTTTTTAAGTTTCTTTTCTTTTATTGCTTGCTTTCTACTACTAAAATATAAACATGAGGGCTGGGGTTTCTGTCTGTTTTGTCCATTTTATCTTTTAGATTGCTTACAATAGTTCCTTGTGTGTAGGAGACACTTGGAAGATATCTGTTTAATTAAAGAATTAAGGAAGAGGTCCTATTTTCCTGACATAATAATAAAAAATGAAGATCAAAAGAGATAATGACGCCTGATCTAGAAGAGGAAGAGGAGAAATGACTACAAGTAAGATAAAGAAAAAAAGAAATGCTCAAGGGGAAGTATAATTTGAACCAAATAAGAGAGGCCAAGCAGAAAAATAGCCTGAATATATGGGGGGAAAAAAACAGAAAGAAAGAAAAAAAAAGAAAGAAAGAAAGAAAAAAAAAGGCCTGGATGTCTGTTTTAGTTCACCTCTGTTCAGCCTTCACCGATTACCTGAGATCAGCCTGTCTCCCGCTCCGCTGATTAAGAGTGTCTTAATCTTGGAGAAGTGACTTTTCTCGCTGGACCTTGCAGGAAAGATAAGGGCAGTGTCCCAAGTTGCACTCTCTTTCCCAGCTCTAATTGCCTTGGACTCTGTCACAGGCTTATCAAGGAATTCTGAGACAGAGAGTGTACGGGCTCCTTATCACTGATCATCCTGAAGGCCACATTCGTGGGGAGAGGTGCTGGGAAGGAAGCAGACAAACTGGTGGCTCAGATCTTTACCTGCCTGGAAATGGAGGCCCTGAACCAAGGTGTCTTCTTCTTCTTCATTACTGTAGCTCTGTAGAGGGAGTATTTGGAGGGGAAGTACACACAGAAGGCTGATCTCAGTCACAGAATATGAGTCTGGGGAAGGGTCGGCTTTCCCCCAAACCTCAGAAAAATTGCAGGCAGCACCGAGACGGCCGCTGAGTGATGCACAAACCTAACCCAGCACAGTGCAAGCTTGGGGTCTCCTGAAGACTTGGCTGCAGGATGGGGTCAGTGTCACTCTGGGGTGCTTCAGATTCTTTCTCTGTGAGTGGCACACTGCTAACACTAGAGAAAAGTGCAGGGCTTTTCTTGGGCAAGTTTCCTGGCATGTGAGTCCAGCCATCTCTGTTAGCCCAGGAGAGAAGCCCGGGCAAGACTATCATGTAAGCAAAGGTAAAACAGGCTCAGACATCTGCAGCAGCAGCCTGGGCATTTTGGGAAAACGCATTTTCATCTTCAATTTACACCAGATCTGGAGTGGAGTGAAATCATTGCAATGTGTTAGCTCCTGTTCATCCCGCTGGACAGCTAGCTTTGTTCGACAGATACCTTCAGGGACTGTCCCTGGTGGGTGGGGCACCCAAGCAGCAAGGCTGCTGCGGGAATGTGGTTCCCTTGAGTTTGCCATTTCATCAGTCACAGTGCATGGAAGTGACATCCTCTGATCCCTAGTGGAGATGAACGGTTGGGAAAGGAAAGAGCGAGAACAAGCGTGTGGGAGGGAGGCAGACACGGAGAGAGACATCAAGAGGAAAGGAGGGAGGGAGGGAGGAAATGATGAAGAAAGGATTAGAAAATAGAAGACTATTTAATTGATCGGGTACCTATTATACAAAAGCATGACATAAAACACATTAAAAGCGTTAACTCAGATGTGGTCCCAACCCAGCCTTCTGTTACAGAGGCCAGTCAAACCACATGTGGTCTGATCCTCTGTGAGTTTGGTTTCACACAGGGATGGTCTCCGGCAAGTGAGCTGTTAGCTACTCCTGACACCTTTGCGAGTGTTTGCCGTGGGTGAGATTACATGCAGAGGGGCTTTCACGAGCACCACGCAGTGCCTTTCCAGGCCTCTGGCATCTGGGTGGAGGATCTGGTGAAGTGGCGTTAGGAGGGCCACAAGAGATCGAGAGGCAGATGGTGATCCTGGCTCAATGTAAAGTTCTTGTTGCTACTTTTGAATAAATTCACTCATTCATTCAACACATATTTATCAAGTGCTGACAACAAAATCATATGTACATATAATTTACATATAAATATAAAAATATACAACTATATAAATATATATATAATTTGAAAGATTTTCAAAAAGAAACTGTGACCAAAGGTGACTTTTGTTTCAAGGCCGACTGTCAAAGCTAATTCCTACACATGCTATGACTTTGTTGAACTCTAGGAGAGCCCTGAGTCCATGCACAAAAGTGTGTAAACCACTCTGGGCCTGAATACTTCAAGTGGGGGACTTGAAGTTCCTGAGAGTGCTATTAAAAAATGGAAGGGCTACTGGGTTTCTTTCTTTCTTTCTTTTTTTTCTCTCTAGTACTAAACAATTACAGTCCTAGATTGATTTTTCTTCCCTTCTGAAATCAGCCCAGCAAAGGCCTGTGGCCTCAATGCAAAACAAATGCTGAATTAGCACAATCGGTCCTCAAGTTACATAACAGCATTAGCTACTGTAAAGTACAATACATGAGGCCCTGAACAGCACTAGTTGCATTTTTCTAGCTGAGTTCTGCCAGAAGGCGCCAGGGTGCAAGTTTCTGGACCTTTGTCTGACCTTCATCCCCAACATGTCACTGACCAGCTTTGGGAGATCACCATCCCGATAGCCCTCTAAGCAACTCGGCTCCCGTTTTGGTGGAAGTTTATAAGCTCAAGAAACAGAAATGGCCTCCCTAACCCTCACTTCCCTTGCCCCGGCCTCCATCAGGGAGCCATTCAATATAGAGTAATGATCTTTAAGAATTCGCGTGTTTATTCTGCAGGCAGTTTCTGCTGTCTCCATTAGTGGCCTGAGCCCTCTCCCAGGCTCGCACGAACAGCTCTCCTGGAAGCAGTCACGCTTTATGAACTGTTCACAGGGTAAGCACATCACCAGCTGTCAGCAGCTGCATGCTCTTTTACCCTGAAGCCCTAGGAAAGGAAGGAAAGACAAATAGCTCTGAAGAAACGCTTCTGTAAATTTAGCAAACAGAATGGCTACGCAGAAGCATCTGATGTCTCTCATTTTGCTAATGCCATTAGTCAAATTATCCAACTTCCCTAGCAGGTCCAGAGGGAAGAGGGGAGGGCCCCTTCCACCTCATGAGTGAGAAAGAATTTTGACAGAGATCAGGGGCTTGGGTTCCAAGCCTGCCTCTGCCTCAGGTTGTCTCCAGGAGTCTTTCCTTGCCTAGGAACGTGCGAGTAGAGCCAGAGGGTAACCAGCCTGTACACTGCCATTCCCAGGGTCAAATGCAACAAAAACAACCACAGCAGCATGAGAAGAATGAGAAAACTGTTACCAGTCAAATATGTTCTTTGCTTTACATTTGCCAAGGATACTTTCTTCCTTATAGCTTGGTGGAGCCTTTGCTATCTTTTTAAGCAATTAGAGGCAGATAATATTAAGTCCGTTTTAGCCTGCTTGAAAACTGGCAGTTTGGGATGAGAGAGTAGGTCAAGATAACAATTAAGGACAAATCTAGGGATTCAGATAAGTCAGGTCTCCTAACCGCTAGTGCGGTGGGTCTTTTCATATATACTACTCTGCGTAGACCACCATTATCTTTCTCTAAATAACCACTATTTTCAGAACTATCTATTGAGCACTTACCAGATGCCAGGCTTTGGGCTGCATGTGTCACAAACGCTTTACAAACTGAAACATCAGAACAACCCTACGCAGGAGAAATACAGATGTGAAATGGAAGCTCATGCAGGTCAAATGACTTGCCAGGGAGATTCTCTGATCCACAACAAACTGATACGCAATCTTGGGCAACTGCACCTCTGTGATTCTTGGTTTAGTGGAGTTAATGACATCTACTCCTGGTCTTCCAAGGTCTAGCTAGCCTGGGGACCATCTGGGATAATGGGTAGGAGAGAGTCTTGGAATGTGCGAGGTAATAATCTTCTCTCACAGCTAGTAGGTGGCAGGGCTGGGATTTGAATCCAGGCCTGCGCATTTCAGACAGAGGACACGTGAGCATGATGCTATGTATACAGCGTACTAATTCCATATTTTAAAAAGCCATTACCTAGACCCCTCATTGCCGGTCACCTGCACAGCAGAAATGGGAGTCCATGAACTCTTTGTCGATTTAAACAAAATGGTCAGCAAGTCTTTTGAACTCTTAAATTCCAAAAGGCTATTTTTCATGCGGGACACATAGGCAGCAAGGGGTTAAGGCTGGGCCCTGAGAAAGAGGCAGCAGCTACTTTGGCTGCACCTGAGATTCACCTCTTTCTGGCACGTCTTTGCTTCTCACTGGCTGAGTGAATAAGTATCACCAAGGAAACGATCTTTTTTTCTCCTGTCATTCTGAACTCAAGTATAGCCACTTCAAATGATGACAGTAACTACATTTGAAAAGGTGGAGGGAGTTGGGGAGGACTTGTAGGTGCCTAAAAAAAGGAAGAGAAATTTGGGGGATGTTGACGGGGTATTTGGTGACTCCCTAGTTTCTGGTGCTGGCTGAGTTCACCACAGACATCCTACGGAAGTCTTGGCTAGTAATCTCATAGTGATTGAAAGGTCTGATAAAATAAGTTTTAATTGCTTTTAAAGAAGTGTTTCTTTTTACAAAAATCCCTAACGCAATCCTCTGGCTGCCTTGAAGTCATCGCGTCCAGATCCTTCCAGCCAGAGTAGGAGGAAGGGGAATGAAGTGATAATTAACAGTAACTGTAATGGTGGTGACGACAGCAGCTGCATTGCGTACTGAACGCCTGCTCTACGCACAGCACCTTCCCAGACGCCTTACGCGCCGTATTTTATTAAATCCTCACAACCACCCTGGGGAGCTGCTATTACTGCTGCCATTTTGCAGATAATAAAACTGAAGCTAAGAGTTTCAGGAATAAAGTTTGTAAAATTAAATGAATAATTTCTACCGTCCCATCGAGGATATTTTAAAATGAAACTGGCTTTCTGTACGTTAGCCCCAAGTCACGGTGGTAAATACAAAAAAAGATGAATAGCACAGCCTGGTGCCCCCCCGGCCCGGTTCAGCCTAGAGCGTCGGATGTGTGCTCCGGTTTTGCTCACCGTCGCTGCAAATGTCAACACTGCAAAGAAGGCAGATAACAACTTCGTATTGTAACAGTATAGTTCTGACCTTGCAGACATCCCAAAAGGGTCTCAGAGATCCCCAGGGGCCCATGAACCACATTTTGAGAATTGCTATTTTAGGCTTAAAACCTGAGTCTGACTAAACAGAACAAAACAAAAACAACAATTATTTGGGGACCAAGAGGAAGGTTCTCACAATCACTTTATAGTTCATCCCCTGGGTGTGTGGGTTCATGAGTGTCTGGTGTCAGAGCCGCATTTTCCCGCCACGTTCACTATTTTGCTCTTAGTATTGAAAGCCACTTGGCCCCCTCTCAGGGTCCCATTCAAGTGCAGCAGTGAGGCCTCTTCACGGAGTCAGGGCTGAGAAGAACCTGTCTGACCGGCTCACAGGCTGACTCTGCTTCTCAGGAGAAAAATTTTTTAGCAACTGACTTGATGTAACCAGGGGTGACTGGAATGACACCACAGCCCCAGGAGCTTGGCCTCAATCTTTGAACCACGGCACGCAGACAAAGAACAAATTTAACAGTAGAAAAAAATACAATGAGTTACGCTTTTTTTTAAATCCTCACCCGAGGATATGATATGTTCACTCATGGGGTGTCAGGGGCATAGTCGGCGGGGGGGGGGGGGGGGGGGGGGGGGGGGGGGGGGGGGGGGCGGGAGGGAGAGAGAGAGAGAGAGAGAGAGATAACAGTTGATCAGCTGCCTCCCATATGTACAGTGACCAGGGGTTGAACTTGCAACCTTTTGATGCACTAGACGACACTCCGACTGAGTCACATGGGCCAAGGTGAGTTAAACTTTTTACTGCACTTCGCCATGTACAACACGCACCCACATTCTTGTGCGCATTATACTGGGGATTTTTATACCCATGCCATGTGATCATTACACCCATGTATAATGAGCATCCATGTCTGGAGGTCATGCTCCTGGTTTGTAGTGGGTAGAGGCCAGGGATGCTTTTATCAGTCCTCCACTGTGGAGGACACCAGTGTCCTGTCTTCCACTGCCCAGGACAGCTCATGCAAGAGAGAATCACCTAGCCCTGATGACAATAATCCCAAAGCTTAGAAACGTGTGGTTCGACTCTCCAGAAGCTTAATGTATATAGGTTTCAAGTTTTACTTAAAAGTTGTTCTATGAGCAGAGTGTAAAGAAAATACAGCCCAAGAGAGGTTTATCTTGTTAGCTGCACCATCAGCCGCAGACCCATGCAGGTGTTCCATCCCAGACAAACCAGACGCTGGCAGTGACCCCTCACAGCTGAGGGCAGCCTCGACCTGGGCTCTCAGGTGGGTTGCAGAGTTGCGGGCCTGTGGGCCAGAGCCTGGGACTGCTGTGTCTCCCCACCCCGCCCTCCCATCAGCTGACTCTGCTTCCACATACTGTTGTTTCTCCCCTGCCCAGGATGCTGTTGTCTGCCTTTCCTGGACATCAGAAGAGCGTGTTTCCCCTGGCTGGAGCCGTGGCTTTCTGACTAGGCCACTGGAACCTAAGGTTCCTGAAAGTAACTCCAGATGCCGCGGCATCCTGTCTCCCTGGGATCAGGGCAGTTCTTTTTTTTTTTTTTTTTTAAATCTATATAAATACAGATGCCTGTATTTGGTGCCTGTTTGTTTCTAACCACTTTAAAAGCTGGACCAAATTTCCACCAAATTTGGAGAATAATATTTGGGATATTCTGACTTAAAATATACAATCTGAGGCAGACGTGAATATCTTTTGGAAAGACCCTATGAAGCACCTCAAAGACAGATGACCTAAGACAGACAGGCCTGTGTAGCTGTCAATGGGGAGAGACACCTCATGTGTATGAAGCCTCTGTGACTCATAAATTCAAACAGCAGTTTTGATATGACCCTGAATCATAAGCCTCAAAGGCAGATCTCCATTGTTGGCCATTGTTTGCAATCAGCTGCTGCTTCTGCTGGCAGCAGAGAACCAGGGTGAATGGCAGAGCAGTCGGAGGGGAAAGGTCATGGGCAGCCCGGAGGCAGCCTGCCTGACTCCACACTGGGCGCTGTGACCTTGAGCACATCACCTAAATCTCTGTGCTCCAGTTCCCGATGGGGTTGTTGCAAGGCTTACGTGAGTGTTGGGCCAGGTCTCAGAGTCAGCAGCGCCTGGTGTACAGCAAGAGCTCGGCAAGGATTAGCGGACGCTGTTATTACCTCGGTCATTGTCATTATGCCTTAGCAGCACATAATGGACACCAGCTGATTCCATTCGGAGGCTGACATTCTATGTAAGGTTCCATTTTTTAAAAAAGGTTTTCTGCTAAAAATAAATATGAAAAACCACTGGGAAGCTTCATTTTCACACCAAGTGCTTTTAAGACTAAATGTCACCCAATATCAAAACCAGATTTCTCTTATTCTGAAGTCTGAATCAAAACTGTCACAAGACAGACGGGAAAAGAAGCTCGGTGATGCAGTCTCAGACCGAATACTGCAGGGCTAAGCAGGGGTCTCCCTGCCTCGTCGTTGCCCTTCACTTTCAAAGGAGTTTATTTAGCCTTTTAGACTTGTTCATTCTCACCGTCCATCACGGGAGTTTGTCAAGATATCAGCCAGTGCAGGGGTTTGGCACACGCGGCCCACCCAGATCCGGGTGGCTTGGTCAGTGGAGGACCCTAGAGGAACATCAGCCATACTTACAGAGGACTGTAGTGCAGAGACTGCACATTGAGTGACCTTGGACTGCCTGGTTCAATTCCTGGGCTTAGCCACGTACAAGCTCTGTGACCTTGGCAACTTGTCGAATATATGTGATTCACCTCAGGTCACACAGGAAATGGCCCAGCTGTCACTGGAACCCAAGGCTCTCGACCAGTGGCACTCATCTTTAGTTTGTAGATGGGCTTTTAGATGGCATAGCACCTTAAAAAATATTTGATTTAGCTGCCATGATGGAGAGGAATTGGACTTCACCTGAAACCCAGGAACTCCAGCTTCTGTTTCCCCATCAGTGAAATATGCATCATTCCAAAATCTGCTTTACAGAACTGACATGAACACTGATTGCAAATAATCCTAAAAGCTCTTGGTAAAATGCCTTGTGCTCAGCACACGCACAGGGAGCTCTGGTCATCAGCTCCTGCCTGTCTGTCTTTCTTCCCCACTCAGTTATAGCTCCCTCACGTGTCTGCATTTGGACCCCATGCTTGTTACCACGGTGCTGAAAAAGACGCTGAGTCTCCCTCAGAGAGGAACCTGGGAAGGTTAAGCAGAGGAGAGGAATTAGTCAGCATTAGGCTGTGGCAGGCACTGTCTAGAGGCTTTAAACTGATCCACTTACTTAATCCTCAGAACACGCTGACGAGGTCACTAAAGCTATACATGTTTTTTCTCAAACTCAGGTGTAAACTCCTCCAGTGTGGGCTGGTGTCCCATCCCTCTAAATTTTCACCACTGTAGTCGGTGGGATGATCAAGGTTATTTCATCCCATTAGGAAACTGTGGCGCAGAGATGGGATGCGAATCACCCAGTGTCACACAGCAAGTGGCAAGGCTGGACTTGAACCCAAGGCTCTTTACTGTTTGTGGCAACTGGCTGCTCATGACTGTTCCTATTTTGCAGGTGGGCTTAGTTTGGCCTGCACCATGTTTTGGAAAAAAAAAAAAATTAGTTGCCAAAGTTTTTTTAAAAAAATGTGAGATTTTCACATGCAAATCTGGATTTCTGACTCCTCGCTAGTTCTAGCCTTTAGGGGCCTTGGTGCCATGAAGCAACAGTGGCTGGAGCTGAGGAGCCTCTGCCCTTATCTGAGATAAGCATTCCTGTTCACTGCCTCCCACAGACTCCAAGCTTGGGGACAGACCGCCATCCTCCTGTGCCGCAGCCTTGTGTGATGCCTCCCTGGCCTCTGCAGGCACTTGAATTTGTCATCCTGAGCTCCTGACTAGTCCTTTTCCAGCCTCCCCTGTGCCTTCCACAGGACTGGACTGGATTAATTAGACAGCAGCCCTCTGAACAGCCTGTAATCAGTTAAACTGTGTCCCCCCCAAAGATGTTAAAGTCCTAACCCCCAGGACCTGCGAATGTGACCTCATTTGGAAACGGGCTTTGCAGATGCAATCAAGTTAAGATGAGGTCATACTGAGTTAGGATGGATACTACGCTGTATCTGTTTTTGTAAGAAGAGATGAGACACAGATGCAGACCCCGAGGGAAGGCAGTCATTGGAGGTAAGCTCCCACAAGCCAAGGAATGTCGGGGCTCCCAGAGCTGCATGAGGAGAGGATGCCTCTTGCCCCAGAGGCTCTTGGAGGGAGTATGGTTCTGCAGACATCTTGGTTTGGATTTCGAGCCTCCAGGACTGTGAGAGGTGAAGTCACCCGGTTTGTGGCACTTGTGACAGCAGCCCTAGGAAATGAAAATGTAGTCCTATCACACAATCCTTCCACTTTTTGTTCTCAGAGCTGGCTTTTGTCCTTGTCTTCCCTTCTTTTCCGTGTCCTTCTCTCTCACCCATCCTCTGCTACATCTCTAGCATCCTTGTCCCTGTCTGCCTTCGGTCCACTGAGGGCTCTGAGCCGGACTGATATCTCCGGGATGAAGAGGTCACTGAGCCCAGCTTAAATTTTGGCACATAGCGGGGCAACAAAGTGGGGTGACTATTTGCAGGCATTGATATGGCACACAGCTGGGTGGCATCTTTGCCGTCCGCCAGAATCAGCTGTGGGAACCTGAATATGTCCCGTGGGTCACTGTAGTACCAACTTTGGAAGCTGTGAGAGCAGCAAGCTTGCCTAGGACTGTAAATGAATTGGCCCAGGCTCCCCCTCTCCTCCCCAGCATCTCCAAATCAACTCCATTAGCTCCTTAGCATTCAGCATGTCCTCTCTTGCTGGTGAAGCCAGGACAGGCCGCTTGCTCCCTACAAAGCGGGCGGGCCACCAACAGCTTTTCTCTTTCCCCTTCTTCATTGCTTAATCTGTCCACTTCCTAATGCTAATGGATTTTTAAATGAGCCTAGGACAATTGATAGCATTTCTCAATTAAAACTAAATATCCTTCACCCACCCTTTACACAGCCACTGAGTAGGAAGGAGCGCCTGTGAGCACAGGCCCAGTTGGGTGTCTCTCCCTGGTTCTCTGCCTCCTACTCGCTCAGCTCAGTTTTCCATCCCCCCCCCCCCACTCCCGCCCCGGGACCTGCTGTGCAGAGGTGCTCTGAGGTGCAGGAGGGACTTCCAGGTACTAGCTGGAATGATGCTGGCTGAGGTTTCTGAGCAGGATAGTCAGAGGCAGGGTTTTTCCTTGTTCATGTCAACTGGTTTCATAACTGCTGAATTCAGACGTTCCTCATATGAAGGGAAGAAATCCCCATACAGCTGTAGTAATTCCCAGAGAGCTTGAGGGAGGGAGTGCTAAGCATCTGGGGAAGCATATTACCCTCATTTTTTTTATTTTTGAAAATTAAAAGAATATTGCTAATGCTTACTGAGTACCTACTCTGTGCTGGGCCCCTCACGTAAATGATCTGTAATTCTCATAAGAACATTGTGGAAGGATAATCTTGTTTTACAGATGAGGAAAAAGACACAGAAGTTCAATGACTTGTCCGAGACCTAGGTATGACATTTACATACCTAGTAAATGTCAGCGCTGAACCTAGGTAGTCTGACTCCACAAGAGCTAAGTTCCTGGATACCAGTGCAAATAGCAACAGGGGAATTACACTTCCTTCTTCCTCTAAGTCTAAGGGTGAGTCTGACCGCTCAGGCTGGCAGTGGTAAGAAGGAAGCAGAGGGATTGCAGGCTGTAATTAGAGATGGAGAGTGGGAAGATGCTCTGAATTGTTCTGCAGTAGTTGCTATTATGCACCTGGTGGGGTCAACACAAGGTCCCTCTTCATGTTTTAAGCTGAACATGTCACCTTCTCATCATGTTCCATGGGGTCTCTTTCAAAGTTGGAGCATAGCCACACACAATCTCACAAAAATCTTTGACAGGCACCCTTCTAAAGGCTTAACATGGCATAACCAACCTGGCTCCTCTGTAACAAACCAGCACAATGCCAAGCCCTCTCCTTCCTCACTGCGCCCCACACACACAGCAAATGGCCCTGTCGCTCCCTCAGCTGCCCAGCAACTTGGGCTTCACTTTTCACTTCTCTCTCATCCCCAATACGTTTGTTGATTCTAATTCTTAGAACTTCTAGAATCCACCTGTGCCTGTCCACGGTCACTAGTCTTATTCGCTCCACCACACATACTCTTAACTTCACTAGGTCTCCCATCCCCGAGCCTGCTCAGCTCCAGAGCCACCCTCCCCTCTGCTGCTGGCACGACTTTGATTACGCTGCAAAACTTCTTAAAAGACTACAATGGCTCCTCACTGCTTTGCAGAGAAATTCCAAACCCTGAAATATGACTTATTATTAGATAGCTCACAATGCAGGCCTGGCTACTCGGCAGCCACACTTGTCCAAGTTAAGTCCTCTCATGCTCCGCTCTGGCCATAGTGACCTTACTGCAGGGCCCAGGCCCCAGGTTTCTCTCTCCTCAAGGCTTCAGCACTTTTCTCTGCTTTAACCAGGATGTCCCAGGACATTTTTGCCTGGTGTCCCCTCCCCATTCTTCAGATGCTGACAAGACATTTTCTGTGGGAAATCTACTCCCGGCAAACCTGCGTCAGCCCCACTTGCCACCTACACCCGTCACGCCCTGTACTTATGCCCCAGAAGAATGTGCCCCTTATATTGCAATCATTTGTTTAGTTTTCTTTCTTTTCCAGACACAGAGCTATGAGAGGTTGCAGACTGTTCATTATTATGCACAGAACCAGGCATGTGCTGGTACTCAAATATTTATTGCTTTCTTTTCCTTTGCTCTGTTTCGTGGGTGCTGACCACATCAGCCACTGCTCATTCCTGTAAAGCACGTCCCCAGGATCTTCGCTCCTCTTCCATCCCCTCCTCCCCTCAAATTCTTCTCTCCGTTCTGTTCAGAAAAAGTTGTTGCAGGTTCATGCCATGAAATGTCACTTCAAATATTTGACCAAAAAAAAAAAAAGCTTAGAGTTGTTTTCTTTTCCTTCAGTCTTCCATAGTGACAGGCTAAACTGAGCATATAGTGCATTTGAGTTGCCATGGTAACTAATAATGGTCTGGTCCTTTCACTTTGTAGGGGGAAAAATGTGTGTCTTTTTTCTATAACGAGCAAGAGATGACAGTTTATCTTACCATCTGCTAGATACCTAACAGCCCAAAGAACTTATTCTCAATAACCTAGCGCTTTCGTATCATTGTGGAAAACCCTCATGCTGGTCAAAACGGTCCATCAGAACGAATACTGTCACTGGTGCCTTCCTCTTGGCTGTCAGTCTGAAGTCTCACAAAGCGCTGGCAGGAGGAATTCTGAAATGTTTGACACAAAGGGTCTGGAGAAAAGAGTGTGCGTGAGTGTGAGTGTGTGTGTACACGCAGAAGTGTCTGTTGGTGGTGGAAGAGGTAAAAGGGAAGTGATGTTTCACGTTTCTGTCCTGGCTGAACTAGGCCATTAGACGCACTAACTCAGGGATTCTCTGAACGCAACGTCTTCGCTGTAAAGATCAGAAGCAGGCTCTCGAGGCCAGAATCCGTGCGCATCTTCTAACTGTTGACAGTGTAGGAGTTAAAGACGGCTGCTCACAGGCGTTTTCGACTCTAAGTAGGACAGCCACATTTCCCATCTTAAGTTGAAAAAAAAAACCACTTTACATAAAAAAGTGGTTTATATATAAAAAAAAACATTTGTGCATATAAGAGAATAAAGATAAACTAGAGCTGATTCAAACTCCAGGGGGCAGGTCTCTCCCATTTTTTGTTTCAGTGAAAAGACAAAAATACAATTCCTTCCTTTTGTAGAGTCTTAAGATTTCTCTGGGGCGTTTTTCTTTTGGGTCACCCGTGCTAGGAGGTAGGCATGGTGGATCACCCTGAAGTCTAGATTGGCTAAAAGAGGCTCAGATGGGCAAAGTTAATACCTGTGGAACCAAATTAGAAGAGAAAAGGGAAGAAGAAAGCAAAGAAAGAAAAAGTCTTATGGGTAAATCTTTTACATGCCACATTCTGGGCCCTGTGCTAGGCAGTTTCACACAGAGGATCTGAGTTACCCTCCTAGCACCCCTGTGGGGGGTATTTATTCTATGCATGAGGAGACTGAGATTCTGAAGGTCATGTGGCAAGTTCCTAACAAAGCAGGGCTATCAGCCCAGCTTTACGTGACCAGGCACAGCCTGTGCCTTTAACCTTCACAAGATGCTGTCTCCCACATGTAGTGCAAGTTGCATCAGTTTTGAAAGGCTGCAGCAGAACGGTCACGGTGAAATAACTTTAAGACTGAAAGTGGGCAATGAGACACTCTTAGCTGTGTACATACTGATGTGGGGAATAAGAACACAGGCATTCTCAGACAGGGTCCAACAGATGTTCTAGCACGTTCAGTGTAATGGACCCAGAGTTGCTTGGTGAGAGGGCATGGCTATCCACCACGAATTTGCTGTGTGATATTGAGCAAATTCTCCACCCTCTGGTCTCCTGTTGCCCATATGTAAAATCTGGCCATTGGACTAGATTAGTACACACGCCAGTGCTGATGAACTAACTAGGAGGGGCTGCCTAGAGCTCTGCGCTCTGAAGGACTCTGAGGTTGCTCCTGCGCCCTGATCCCTTAGGGACCTCTGCCTCAGAGGTTACACAGGGCATTGGAGGTGGGGAGGGGGGCTTCCATTCATAGATTCACCTTCACAAGACTGACGAGCAATGAACACTGATAGCTTTCTCATTTTTGTTATTTCACTCAGTCTCTTTAGGAGCAACTTCAATTTTTGATCTATATTTTATTTGCTTTAGTACTAAATTCTCATACCCTGTGTGGACCTTTAGCTATAAGGAAGAGTCCCTAGGTCCACGAGTGAAGAATTTGCTGGAAAAAACCCACCTTTTTCCTTTCTAGCCCCATGAGGATTCACAGACTTCAATCACTCCAAAGTTTTACTTGTGTTTTTTTCCAGATTGAAAAAATGTAGAAAGTTTCAGTCTATTTTCTTTCAATTATTATAATGATCAGAAAAATGGATGGTAGGATAGGAAGAATACTTTTTAAAAAAAAAATTAGGATTTTTCACTTTGGAAACTAGGTAGCTTAAAGGCAACAGGATAGAAGTGGATCAGACCATAACCAGTGAACTCAGAGGGACTGTGGGTTTTCTGTGAAATACACAGGCATGAAGATCTTCTTTGGAAAACTGATTGAAGGCAAATATGTCAGGGCAAAAGTCTTCAAAGAACATTTTGGATTTTGGGGAAGTACTTGAGGGCAGTGGGAGGGGACAGGGGTGTGTGTGGCGTTTGGTCGGGGGCCACTGGCTTCGTTTCTCAAACTTTATCCCTCAGCTCCTCTTGCTTTCTGCTTTATGAATTACATTTACATGCGAGATTTAGCGGGAGAAAACAAGTGAAAACCATGCATTAGATAACTAAAAGAAAGTACTGTTTCACATAATAGAGAGATAAATTACTAAACCCATTATATTAAGGAGTGTATGCAAGAGGACGGTTAGGACAAAATCATCAATTCAAAATGTTTGGACCATTTCCTGATGGGTAAGCCCAATGATATCTAATATTACAGTGAGGAAATTTCATGCCCTCTTCTGGGATACATACTTCAGGTGGAACACGGGATGGAAAGTCCAAACCCTCAGCTGAGAAACTGCTCCTGTGTGGATGGCTCCCAGCTGGTTCTGAACGACCTTTCTAGAAACACCCTTGCTGCTTCCATAGTCTATTTGTTACATACTTCTATTCATTACGTATTACATATTTCTAGCAGGCTCACTCCTGTGCTGGTAGGAGCACTGAAGAAGCAGCAAGTACTCAGAATTAATTAAGTCTGATTTACAAGGCAGCCTCCCTGACGTACATGATAATTACAATCTCACATTAGTTATTATTCTATTTGCTTTGCTGAACAACACACACATGGGGGAAAAGTGTCATTCTTACTGTGATCTCAAGAATGTTTGGGTTTTCTTGGAAGTACTTCAGGGATGGCTGTAGGGGACAGAAGTTGTTTGGTAAACCGGAAGAGACAGAGGGTTTTAAGTGAACAACGCCTACCACTTACCTGACACCTCTTTTGTGGCACTAGTCATGACAAATACCTGTGATCACAATGATGATGGCAGCTAACATTTATTGACTCCTCATCTTGGGCCGACTACTATCGCAAATGCTTTACATGTATTAACTAATTTAACCCGCCAGCATTACAAAGGAGGTGTTACATCGTCCCTACCTTGACGTATGAGGAAACTGACAGAGTGCTACAAAGTAAGCGGCAAGGTTGGGATAGACTGTGGGCTGTCTGATTTCAGACCCTGTGATTTGAATGACTACCTGATGGTGTCCTGTTCTTTAAAGTTCTTTAAAGAGTCTATCTTATTAAACCCTTATAACTCTATCCCTTTTTACAGGAGAGAAAACTGAGGTTCACAAAAGTGAAGAAACTTAGTGTCCGATAGCTGGGAAACTATACAAATAGGCCTCGAGTCCGAAGTCCGAGTCAATCTCTTCTACAGCAGGCAGATTCTCATGTACAGTATAACATTTTAGCCACTTTCTGTTTTCTATACATATAGATTGTTTTAGATGACAAAACTGATGGTTAGATGACAAAAATCCATCGAAGAGCATCATTGTCATGTTGCTGAGCACCCCTTCCATGTGAATTCCTAACTCTTGCACATGTGGTGTACCCATTTCTGAGAAGAAGGTTGCTGAGAAATAAATCTGATTTCATTTTTTGGTCAGGGGAGGGACACTGAAAAACCAAAGGCAAAACCAATGAGCTTTTGAAGACATGTAATCAGCCAGGGGGGACAGATACAGATGTGAAATGGAACTGAAAGATAATGTACTGCAGGTTCTGTGGAAGACATGCTTAGGTGCTGTTTTAGCAGAATGGGACTCGTATGATCTCCAGGCTTCAAAGTGCAACTCAGTCCATACTTACTGACGGAGATTACCCAAGATGAGGCCACTGATGTCACCCATGTGCAATTTCTAAGCAATTGTTGCCTCTTCAGGTCTTTGTGGATGGGCTGGCTGACCACTGAATGATGGACTGCACTAGGGGAACCTTCCTAGAGGCAACAGAAGTTGGGAGGCCTCACTGGGCCGGCCCTTGAGGACGCAGGCAGCCCTGTGGCCCCTGTAGCCAGCACCACAGGAAGTGCAGCAGGTGCCGCCATTGGGTGGCAGCTCCTCAAATGGGGACCACGAACAAAAGGACCCACAGGTCCACCTTCTTTGATTCTATTTCACCTCATTTTTCCTCAGTTTTCTGAGGTATGTTTGATGTCCAATAAACTATGCCTATTTAAAGTACACAGTTGATGAGTTCAACATAAGTATAGTCATGGAATCATTGTGATCAAGAGAGTGAATATAGCCATCACCCCAGACCTTCCCTTTTGCCCCTTTATAAGTCCCCATCCCTCACCACCCCTGCCGTGCAAACAACCACTGCCTTGTTTTCTGACCTATAGACGATGTATGGTTTTTAGAACATTTCATAACCAAATCATACAGTATACAAAGGGGGACCCAAAACCCCTCAGAATTATCTTCTGGAGGGTGGGCCCCTTATTCTATAGGCTTTCCTCACTAGGTGAGTGCTCTAGGAACCCATGTATATCAGTGTACCAGCTGGTGTTGTGAGAGGCTGCATTTGGCTTCAGTGATTGTTATTTTTTTAAGACTCTTTCAACATGTTTGTCCATTTCATGATGGGTGATTTACAAGCACACCTGTCCACTCCATGCTGAGTGCTCAGCAGTTTTTGACCAACAGAGGCATGACCCCCATGTCCCACCCTCCCTATTCACCAGATCTTGCCTACGGGTGACTTTTTTTTGTTTCCCTGGATGAAAAAAAAGTCCTCAAAGGCAAATGTTTTGCTGATGCGGAAGAGGTGAAACAAAAGATGGCAGAAGCACTACAAAAAGAATTGAAATCAATGAGTTCAAAACCTGTTTTGAGCAGTGGAAAAAGTCTTAATAGGTGCATTGCCTCAAATGGAGAGTACTTTGAAGGTGACTGAAGTTTAAACATGTAAGGATAAATACACACTTTTTCTAAATAAATTCCAGGTTTTTAAAGTCCCTCCACCGTGTGTGCTTTTTTGTTTTTTTGGTGAGGGTGTATGTTTGGCTTCTTTTTACTCAGCATAAATATTTTCAGATTCATCTATCTTGTGTGTATAATTTGTTTTTTGTTGTAAAAATATATACAACTAATGTGCTTACCTGTTGATGGACTTTGGGGATGTCACAAATAGAGCTGCTCTGAACATCTGTCTCTAAGTCTTTGTGGGAATATGTACTTCTTGGGTAAATTCTTTGGAGGAGAATGGCTAGATCGAATAGCGGGTATACGTTTAATTTTTAAAACATGAAACTGTACCGTTTTACAAAATGATTTTTACAATTTCTTGTTCCTACCAGGAGAGTTGCAGTCATTCCACATTCCTGACTGTTCTCGGTAGGGTTTGTCTTCTTAATTTTTAACCATTTTAGTGGGTTGTAGTGGCATCTCGTTGTGGTTGCAATTTGCATTTTCTTAATGATAAGAAATGTTGCCCATCTTTTCATGTTTTTTGGTCATCTGTAAATTCTTTCTATTTGTGAAATGTCTCTTCAAATCTTTTCCCTAATTTTAAAAAAATGGATTGTTTGTCTTGCTACTGTTATAAGAGTACTTTATATATTTTAGCTATAACCCCTGTTTTGGATAGATGTTGTGCAAATTTTTCTCTAAGTCTATAGCTTGCTTTTTTGTAACACTGTCTTTTGAACTGCAAAGTTTCTGATTTTCAGAAATCTAAATTACTTTTTTTCTTTGCCAGTCCAAGCTTTTGTGTCATATTTAAGAACTTTTTGCCAAGGACAAGGTCACTAAGATTTTCCCTTAGGTTTGTCTTTTCTAGAAGTTTTATAATTTTAGATCTCACATTTAGATTTATGACCAATTTGGAATTCATTTTTGTTTATGCTGTGCAGTAATGTTCAAGTTTAACTTTTTTCACGTATGACTATGCAATTGATGTAGCACTATTGAAAAGATGACCTTTTCCCCATTGAAGTGCCTTGGCACCCTTGTCAGAATCAATTGACTATACTTTTGTGGGTCCATTACCAGACTCTCTATTCTGTTCTACTGATCTATACGAACAGACTTATATTCGACAGGGAAATAGTCATGCTTTCCTTGAAGGGCTTGATAGTTAGAATCTTTTTAATGGCTTTCAAAGCCAACACGACCAAATCAAATGGCAAAAGGGGATAACACAGATGAGCAGAGAGCAGACTGGGTCAACGTTCACCGGCATATAAACTTTGTGAGAGTAGATACATTGTACTGCTCACAAGTGGACTGACAGATTAGACGTGACATGACTGGAAGATGTTAAAAATACTGCCAGGTGGTCTTCGATCTAGTGCTGGCTTTGCCATTCACTGGTATTTGATCTTGAGTGGTTCACTTAGTCTTCTAAGCCTCCATTTTTAGAAAAGAGAAATATTGAAATAGGCAGGTAACAGAAGACTTGATAGTCAGTGTGGTGAGGATGGGGTGGATGTAAGGTGGAGGGAATGGACACGACATTGCCGCTCTCTCTCGACCTCTGAAGGCTGATCTAGGGAGTAACTCACTTTGTGTAGCAACAGAGCGCGGTGTTTCAACCTTAGCATTCTGACAATTTAGGCTGGGTGGTTCTTTGCTGTGGAGGGCTATCCTGTGCCCTACGGAGATTTAGCAGCATCTATGGCCTCTATAGGTAGTGAGAGTGAGACTCCTCTCCCAAGTGTGGTAGCCAATATGTTGCCAGGCAGTGTCGAATGTCTATGGGGGCAAATCACATGGTTGGGAACCACTGCTGAAGAGGGTACGAATGATATCAGTGCAGTAGGCTTTAGGGAGAGAATGTTATCAATAGCAGGGAAATTCAATCATGGCCACAAGGACCAATGGTAGCCTCAAGCTGCCTAGGGCAGGGGTGGGATGAAAGGGGAATTTTCTAATATTATATGTCAACAGTAGGCTATTTAGATGCAGTGGGCATTTAGACACTGAATAGATAGACAAAGTAGGTGAAACATGACCTTGCTAAGTCTCACTTTGCTCATCTGCAATGTGGGTACAATGATGTCAACAACAGAGGCTCCTGTGAAAATTAAATGAGCTGATATACATAAAGCATTCTCAACAGCACCTAGCAATTAAGAACATACCTGATATATGATAGATACTGTTATTGTTATTGCAGAGGCAGAAGCACCTGTAATTCCAAAACCCTTCCCGGTATCAGAGAGCTTGTGCCCTGTCCATTCTCTTCCCGGAACCTCTGCAACGGAAGAGAAGGGCCTCACCTGACTGAGCAGAATATGGGAACAAAAGACACCAGTGGGGACTTACTTCCACTTCACAACCTTGAAAAGCTTCAGTCTCCTTCTTGCACTTCTGCCTTCCTGTCTCTGTGTGGTAAGCAGATAAAGGCAGGCCTGGCCACTATGGGAAAGGCTGCTAGCCTCTCATCTTTTTCTGGTTCAATGTCCCCCAGTGGGTGAGTGTACTTGACCCCTTTGGAGGCCTGGTCACCGCTCTTATCTTACTGGCAGGTTTTGGAATACTGGGGTCAAGATTTAGATGGGAAATAGGGAGAGAGGGGGACCGGGAAAGAATAGAAATGGAGACTTCAGGAAGCCCTATCCTTCTTATCGGAGCTTTGCAACATTTCTACCACTTGTGGTATTGTAGTGTTTTGCATCCCTTTCGTTGTTAACCATTGTACACGTTTTTCTTGGGAAACCCATCAAATGGTAACAGGGCTGGATTTGGGTCTCTTATTGTCCCAGACTCTGTTAGTATAAAATAACCATGAAACCAGCAACTCAATCCATTAGAATTTAAAGAATTATGATATTTAGAATTCCTTTTAGCAATTTAAAAATTTATGCTCAAGATTCTATAAAAGAAGGTTGGACTTCCCTTTCAAGGTCCTTTTAAGCTCTAATTATTTTCTCTGAGTTTGCCTGATTGTCTGACTTCACATTGAATTCTAGGCACAGACACCATTGAATATTTTGTACCGTTCATGATAAGGAAAGACCTGCCTGGTATCCGTCTGGTGGATCAATCTCTATTGTAACTTTTTTCAAAGCCTCTCCTGGCACGACAACGCATCCTTTGAGCAATACCGTAGTCTTTAAACTGCACCACAAGGAAAGCACAGGTAACCAGTAACTCACTCCAAGGCTCTAATCTTCTTAATAAGAGAATCTGACACATCTGTGGTTACCTTTCACTGAATGCTTAAAAACAAACAAACAAACAAAAAACACCCACCTTTTTTAAAAAAAGATCCTTGCTTCACCATGTGTTTTGCTGAACTGGATGTACATCTGAGGTCTTTCTTAATCTAATCTTTCCAAACAGGAGAGTGTATGCTTTATAGATATCTCTAGCAACCGGCTGTGCAAGAACAGCCAATACATCTGTAACCAAAGGACTATCCACCTGTCTGCCCTTCCCTGCGCTCCCTCCTATCATCTCTCTCCACCAGCTTGCGCAAACATTTCATTCTTCATCTTCCACCCTCACCAAAGGGGAATTGTTTTCCTCTCAGAAGCACCTTCCTCTGGAGAGGAAATCGGAATGTTGTACCTATTTTCTTAATTCTGTTTTGGGTGGGGCTACAGCAATGCCTGCCCTGTGGTTGCTCGGGCTCTGCTCTAGGATTTGCTGGTTACCATGGATTCTGGAGGGCATCCCTTGGGCATCCGCTCTCATCACAGCCACGGCTGTGAGGCAGTGTCGAGGCCACACTCAGAGCAGGGTGGGCCCAGTCTTCAGTATTTCTCAAATGTTCTCACAGCTGCATCCTTGGGTAGCTTTTAGGGAGAGTCACATCCTAAAAGCACTAGTCATTTTAGGGTGTGACTGTCAAATTCTTAACAGCAAGAGAGGGATCAATTTCCATTCTCATTCCAGGCAAACTGGGCAGCCTGAGTACCTGCTACCCTCAGAACATAAGTCAGCACCTCCGCTTACTGCTAACAGGTCCTCTACAAACACTGAGAGCAGCAGTGGTGGCATTTCAGTACCAAGAGGTGTGACAGGGTTTCAAAACTGTGCACGTGCAACTTGAAATGATTACTGAGTGGGCCAGAATCCTCATCCCAAGACCTTTCTTCCTGTACGCTCCCAAAGACGCAACATCCCTGCATAAAAGCTGTCGGGACTGCCCCTCACATCCCAGTCAACAGAACGAGGGTTTTCTACTTGCCAGGAAAGTGTCCCCATTCTTTTCACGTCATGGCACAAGAATGCTTCCAAGGAAATCGGGGGGTCTCATCTAGGATTGCCAAGTTTTCATGGTCCCAATATAAATACAAAAACTAACAACCAAAATTAAACTACCTTCACTCTCACTGTGGTTTTTTTTTTTTTCCTGTTAAAGGCATCAGGAAGGTCATGATTTTAGAATAAAGGGTAGTCCCTTAACTTAAATAAATTTAAATTTGTGAAAAACATATTACCTTTTCCTAATTTTTCTCATTTTGCTGAAGACTGACTTGCTGGCCTCTGCCCAGGATAGGATCAAAGACAGCTGGTGTTCGATACCTGCCTTCACTCAGTCTTGGGGGAGTTTCCAAGCTTAGCAGAGAAGTTCCAGGCTCCCAGGGTCATGGGGTCAATATTCTAACCTTCACATTTTCCTTCAAGTACTAGGACAATTCAAAAAAGTTACTGCTTTGGAGAATGTGAGAAAATTCATTCTCTCTGACATAATGATTCTAACATGCCAGGTACTGGCTGCGCTGAGTGCTTATCTATATTTTAATCCATAAAAATAAACAGCAGTGGTACTTTTAGCTCCTTTTCACAAATAATATACCTGTGCTTCAAAGGAATAAGTAACTTCCCTGAGCTCACAGTACCGTTGATTGAGTGGTAGTTCTGAATTCGAGCCCATACATCTGTCTGAGTCCAAAATCCTCAATTTGGAATGAAATATCTGAGGCCACAAAATGGATCATAGCTCTTACTTTAGTAGAAGCAAAAATCCTCAGAAAACAAAACAAAGCAAAAATAACAGGTTACCCTGACTAGTTCCAGACTGTTAAATATTAGAATGTTGATTGTTTCACATACACTTGGGAGCACTAACAAAGCAGTCGAATCCCAGATGTCTGCGAGGCTGAGGTCTGGAGGGGGTGTCCTGACCTTTTTGAACGTGGTGATCACGTGAAGAAGGGGCTGTTTTCCCACCGTGAACAAACCACGTAAGCCTGCAATCCTGGGTGACTTCAAGGTGCATCCCTCTAAACACTTGTGTTCTGCATGTGGTGAGCCTGACCTTTAGAAATCTGACTTTCTTGCGCTCTTTGCAAGTAAGGGTTTCCTTTTCTGTCCTGAATGTTTCTATCTCTGTGTTTCTTTGTCATTTCAGTCTTCCAGGTTTTCTTGAATTGGGTCCCTTACCCTATCTGGTGCTAGTGCCCCCGAATCTCTTCCCCAAGTTCACGAGTCTCTTACCTTTCATTCAGTCAGGTCAGTCAGTGTCTGCTCTGGGGTCCTGGTCACCGTGATCTTGTCATCCTCCTCCTCCTCTGATCATTGTTATTTATTAAGCTTTTGCTATACATTTGGAAGTTTTCTAAATCCTTTATACATTTTGCCTCCTAAATTTAATCCTAATTCTTACCAAAATGCATATTCCCATTAAAATCCAAACCAAAACAAAAAACACCACTGCCTTGGCCAGTGTGGCTCAGTTGGTCCCTTAAACCAAAAGGTTGAGGGTTCGATTACCCTGCCAGAGCACATGGGTTTGGCCCCCAGTCGGGGCATGTACAGGAAGCAACTGATTAAAGTTTTTTTTTTCTCTCTCTCTCTCTCCCTCTTCTTCTCTCTATGGAATCAATAAATATATCCTCAGGTGGGGATTAAAAAATAAACCAGAAGACTAAGATTAAGACAGATTAAGCTATTTATATGGTTGGAAAATGGTGAAGCTGGGAATGTAAGGTGGCTGTGTCCATAATCCATGTCGCTAACTGCTTTCTATCTTTTCCTCTTTATCTGGAAGACTTTGCACAGTTTCTCTGACTGATACTCAAGGCCTAAAGGCCTGGTCTTTCTCCTCTTCCTGGGCCACAGGAAGTCCCTCTCCTCTGAACTTCCAGCATGTCCCCAGGAGGCATTCTATTCTGTTCCATTTGCCACTGTGTTGCAAGTTCCCTGCTCCTCAGCTGAAATGTAAGCTAGCCGGGATTCACAGGCAAACAGTGTATGCCTACTTACGAGCATCTAGCTTTAAAGTCAGTGAACATATGGACAGGTGGACTTTTTTATCAAGTTACCCAGGATGTGCCCGGAGCTTTGAGAGCACCCAGAGGGACGCATTCTGGAAGCTGATGGGTCTCGGCAGCAATACTACGTCAGCAGGCTCATCATTCATTCTTTCTTTCCACAAATGCTTTTTGAGCACACAAGCTGCCTCAAACACTGGGAGAGGTGTTCGGGACACAGTGGGGAATAAAACATGATACAGGTGTGGGTCCATAAAACAGGAGCCTCAGTTGTGAGATGGAAATCTGGGCATGGGACGGTAAGGGGTCATCTCCAATGCCACGGAAACACAAACACTCAGGAGGCCACTCTGACCAGCTCCCTCTCCATTTGCTTCCCTTTGGTGCCAGATGTTGACTTCCTGCTGCACATGGAAAGACAGAGGCTCATTAGAGGCAGTTGGAGTGGTGCACAGAGGAGGGACGATGATCATCGAAAACCTTGGCAAATTTCATTGTCTTGCTAAATTCTAACCCTTCCCCGAGCCCCACCTCTTTTCCCTGTCCTTGGAAAGGCTTCCCAGGCTGCTCTTCAGATGGACCGTGTTTGTTAAGGAGGCTGACCGAAGAGGTGAAATGTGCCTTACATGTGGTGAAGTGCAGAGAACCTGGAGTGGAGAGGGGGCTCACATTTCACAATTGCAGCACATTAGACAAGGCCCACACCATTGCTCTATTAAATGGTCTACAGTCTCCATCTGCCCTAGTAATCTCCAGATAGGCTGGGCTCCTTCACAGCCAATAGCCTGCAGGTGTGCGAGTAAGCACCCCAGTCCATACCAGATGTCAGGGCCTAATTAAAATATCGAATGAAAGTGTTCTTCCCCAGGTACCGAGCAGTCCGTGCTGCAGTGCTTCTTGGGACAGGCAGTGGGTAAGGCAGAGAAGCAAATGGCTGCGAGAAATTCTTGTAAGGACCACCTAGCAAAGAGTAGAAAGTTCAAAGGAAACACTGAAACCATCCATTCCCCTGGTCACCATCATTTTCTGTTGGTTAGTGGAATGCAGTGAGCATGGCTGATTTTTAGACCATGCAGAGACTCAGAGTCAAGGATCTCGGTTTGATTTTTGGGTTCTGGAGCCATACTGGCCTGATCGTGAGCACGTTGCACAGTTTATAACTCTGCCTTGTGAGCAGGCATATCATGTGGATTTTGAGAGGGGCTCTAAAGGCTTAAGAAAAAAACTGTAAGAGCTGTCCATCAGCTAAATAACACATGAAGAGAAGTGATAGGAGGGATCTGAGCTTGAAAACCCACAGGACCCACAAATGGGTGACAAGGAAGGTTTATCACTTAAAAATTTAGCAAATTCTCCCATCCCCACTTTTTTCCTCTCTCTCTCTCTGGATGCCCATTTGCCAGCCTCTCTTCCTCTGCATTTCTTTCCTTCTCCACCTCCTTCCTGCCCCAACCCACACACCTCCTCAGCTGCCTCCTTCCTGTTGCCCCCATTTATTGCTGTGATTTTAAAAAAGTTGGCTTTGGAATTGAAAAGATCTGAGTGTGACTTCTGGGCCTGGCATATTTTCATTTTGTTTTAAATGAATACAAGTCCCCCATCCTGCACGCCCCCATTCCCTGGTCTTACATTGAACTTCAAATGAAATCAATTAAAAGGCACTCTCTCAAAACACAAAAATCAAAAACAAAAATAAACTAAGCAAACAACCAGAACAGGAACAGAACCACAGAAATGGAGATCACATAGAGGGTTAGCAACAGGGGAGTGGGAGGAGGAGAGAGGAGGAAAAGGTACAGAGAATAAGTAGCATATATGGTAGGTAGAAAATAGACACAGGGAGGGCAAGGAGAGTGTGGGAAAAGTAGAAGCTAAAGAACTTATGACACATGGACATGAACTAAAGGGGGGGAATGTGGGTGGGAGGGGTGTGCAGGGTGGAGGGGAGTGAAGGGGGAAAATGGGACAACTGTAATAGCATAATCAATAAACTATATTTAAAAAAACACACACACAAAAATCAGGTTTTTAAAATCTGGGGAGCTCTCAATTCATCTCCTCAGGGACTTCAAGGAACACCACCTTTCATGTAGAAGGGGGCTTTTCCCATCCTTATACAGCATGTCTCAACATGAGTAACTTTTCTCTCTAGTGGGAGACATGGCACTTTTGCTCAATACACTTTTAACAGTTATGCATTCATGTTAACGTGAACTCAGAAAAAAAACAAAACAAGTGTTTCAAAACTATGGTCTCATGGATAAGAAAAAAAATTGATTGAAAAAAACCTACGGTCTGCAGGTAGTATGAACAGATGGTATGAAATTGAGGACAAAAGTCATCATGGGGGCCCTAAAGCGAATGCAGCCTTAGAAAAAAGCAAGTACTGCTGCAGTATTTACATCCTCACTGCATGCTGGGTAAATACCATGTTCTACACCACACTTACACCGTAGACTGTGATCTCTCCTCTGTCATTATCCTTTGTCCTTTTAGCCACCGCTCTCTCGAGTCACTGAGTGGTTAGAACATTCACCCACGGGGATCAGGCTGGGGTTGAATTGTGACTTGGACCTCAGTCCTGGAGCACACACCTTCCATTACATGCCGCTCTAATTGCCAGGATTGTAAAACAATGAGAATAACCTTTAAAGAGTCATGTTACAAGCTGTACATAAAAAGGAGTCACTCTCACTCTTTCACTGTCTCACCATGTTTTGATGCAAGCCAGAGAGGGTGAGAAAGTGTATTTGTGGTAAGAAGAATCCTAACAGATTCTCCAGGGTTCCTGGTGCCTGGTCTACACAAGCCTTTTCCCATTCACACAAATACTATACCAGGTATTTCTGGGGAGGGGTTTGGCAGATGTAATTTGGGTCCCAAAGCAGTTGATATTAAGGTAGAAAGATGATCCTGGGTCAGGGTGGCTAATCAGGGGAGCCCCTCAAAGGAACTGGGCTCTTCCTAGCAGGACAGATTTGAAGTGTGAGAGGGACTGGGTGGGAGAGAGATTTTCTGATACCGGCTTTGAAGATGGATGGATACAGAGCGCCACATGGCAAGAAATGCAGTGGACCTGTACGGACAACTAGCAGGGAAACGGGGACTGCAGAGCTACACATGCAAGAAACTGGATTTGGCCAACAGTTTGAATAGCTTGGAAGTGGCTACAGAAAGGAACACAGCCCACTTTAATACCTTCACTTCAGCCTTGTGGAAACCCCGAGGAGAGAACCCAGCCATGACTTGCCTGACCTACAGAAAATGTAACATAATAAATAAGTTCCTGGCAACTTGTTACACAGCAATAAAAAGCCAATACAGTATTGAAAGGTCTAAGTGGAAATCATATTATGTAAACATATTATTATCATATATTTAAATGCACTCAGTTGAATCATTCACTGTATTTCCCACCCTTAGACTGGAGTACATTTTACTGCTTCTAAACACAAAATCACAGTATAATAGCAACTATCATGATATCTAACACTCACTGAACAATTATGAGTTGTTCACTGGGCTTGGTGCTTTTCATGCATTAAATCATTTAATCTTTACAATCTTAGGATGTAGACACATTATGAATCTGTTTTACAACTGAGAAAAAATGAAGCCTAGAGAAATATAGAGGGCAACAATTACTGTTATTGAAAAAAAGTGGTAATTGACAGTTACAGAGTTCGTGAACAATCCATTTTGCTTCTTTTAGTCCAGGTTGGAGGCTTTCATCTTTCTTTTTTCTGTGACTTTATGCTCATCTCAGACCTGTGATCTGGCCGCAAGCTTGCATTCCCTCACCCTCAGCCATGATGACAGGTACAACAATGATAAACAGGAGGAGGGATCGACAAGAGCATGCTCCTCCCAGGACAGCTGCAGTAAGGGATCTTGATACTCAGCACCCTTCCCGGCTCAGAGTCAGCTCTCAGGGAAAAGGAAGTCTCCTGAATGCTATTCCCAGGTTACATCGATGACATGTGCCATCCCATGCAGGGTTCTGTGTCAGGTGTGCTCTTTCGATTCGGTCGTTTTGCCCTGGGCATGGTCCCTGTCTTTCAGGAAGCCCCCTGGCTGTGGTGTACGTGGGGTGGAGCTGTGATGGCTGGTGGAGCCATGGCCTTGCATCCTAGCAACGCAGCCTCCCCTAAGGCGAGTCAGTGATGCTTTAGTGCTCAGGTCCCCACACTGCCCTGGGTTTGTGGTTCTAACTGGGCCACACAGCAAACGCTTAGGTAGAAGTCCGTTGATGGCTCTAAACAGTTGCTTACACATTGCAGACCACATGGACCATACTTGAGACATTCAGCACTATAACCATCTTGTTCTTTCCTTAATTTTGTTGCCTTGGCTTGTTGAGATCATTAGACTGGAAATTAAAAAACCTGAGGGTGTTTGTTGTTTTGTTGTTATAACCATTTGCTAATTGGTTCTATGGTTCCCTGACCCTCAGGTGTCTTAGCCTTCTTAGGTCTTAGGTCAGTGGCTCCCCAAGATCATGCTAAGGACTGATGCTAATCTGACTGTCTAAGAATCACCTGGCAATCTTGGTCCCCAGCCTCTGAGATTTTGAAAAATATGTATAGTCTTTGTTATTGGAAGCACCTTAACTGACTCTGCAATTGTCTGTCAAGAAGTGGGAGGTCAAGGTGAAGGGCATAAAAGCAGGCTGCATGGGATGGGAATGCCCATGGCCCAGCCACACACATCTTTAAGAATTGTCTCTCTCAAGGCTGGGGCCGAGCCCGATTTGGGAACCTGTGGGTGAGGTGGTTTCTGGAGTCACTTCCAGCCCAATTAGAATGATACTGCTACACCTAGATGGTGTATTGATTCTGTTGAATACTTCATGCACCTCTTGTTAGGTGTGGGGATGGTGCCATTTTATAGGTGAGGAATTTCACACTCAGAGCCATCCGTATTTTTCCAGAGTCACACTGCTCAGAAGTGATGGATCCAGGTCTTGAATCGAATACTACCTGACCCTGGAGCACCCTGGCAGTTTCCTCTTCAGTGGTGTGGTGGCACGTTCTGGGTGACAGCATTTCAGGGTGCCAGAAATCTCCATCTCTGTCTCAGACAGTCCCATCCTGTGCAGCCTGACCTCCTAGCCCCTTTGATGTGTGATTGTGATATCTGTCTGGGTGAAAACTGTGTTTCCATTAGCAATGACAAAAGCCACTTAAAAAAAAATCCCGTACGGTGCATCCGAAGGCTGCAGAGCCACTTGCCACTGTGCAGAGGCATGCAAGCTTTCGTGCAAAGATCACAGCTCTCGCACCTTTCTCTCCTGTGTATTCACTTGCAGACTCTTGAGTCAGCATTTTTCCTCTACAGGCGGGGTGTGGCACGCCAGGCTTTCCTAAGGGAGCTAATTGAGGACGATGCTTTCCTCCACTGTGGTTCATTAGAAGCTTCACTGAAACAACTCCAGGAAGCAGACGTTCAAAGTAAACGGCATTGGTTTCATTTTGGCCCCATGGGAAGAGCCATTAGAGTCCTGGCAAGTTCCCACCAGCTGATCAGGATGGAGGGCTTCCCGGGTTGTGCCAGCAGTGCAGAGCACCCCCTGTGCATCTCACACTTCCTCTGGAGATGCCACAGAAGTCCAAGTGCACTCTCAGAGCAGAGATTAGAGTTCTGGTTCTATTTCTTCCACCAAATTGCTGTGTGACACTAGGCAGATCTTATAACTGACAGACCTAGGCAGGCCTAGGAGGAATGGAAAATCACCAGGTGGGAAACTACACCATGGGAAACACTGCTATGGGAAACTGCCTGCCGACCCCACCCAGGACAAGCGGATGCCCGGCTGAGACCGGGGTCTGGGGTCAGCCTAGCTGGCATAACAGGATGCAGCTTTAACTTGAGCAGGACAAGGTGTATCACGAACAATGGTCAGCAGAAACGGCACCCAGCAGCCAGCTCTAGCCAATCAGACTCTGACACCCCAACCAGTTACCCCTTGTGGGTTTTTATGCTTAACAGCCCTGCCCTAAAAACAACTGAGTGAGTCTTATTCTCCCTTGGTTGGCTCCCCAACCTTCCTAGGTTGGCTCTACTTTTCCCTCTTATTCCCTGGTAATAAATCCTGCTCCTTGGCTCACTGCATCCCTCTGGTTTCTTGAGCAACTCCGACCTAACAATAACCTGTGTGGATATTCGAGTTTGTACTTGTGTAAAGTGAGTTTAAAATACTTGTTTGGTTGGTGTGGTGTCCTGTACATCAAAAGATTGCAGGTTTGATCCCTGGTCAGGGCCTGTGCGTAGGTTCTGAATTTGATCTCTGATTAGGGTGCATGTGGAAGGCAACGGATCAATGTTTCTGTCTCTCTCCCCTAAAAATCAATAAAAATATATCCTCAGGTGAGAATTCAAAAGAAATATGCAGTGTCTGTCCTTCCCTTGGTGCTGTGAGGTTCGAATGAGACAGCTGACCAGCAAGCCCTTAAAAATGATGGTTTCCAATCTGTGTGGTTCTACCAACTCTGCTTGGCCTGCTCAGCACAGTCCGGGCTGTTCTTTATGTTTTCCAGTGGTGACTGTCCACTTTGGGGGGCAGCTGGGCAGCCAATCCTTGAAAGACTTGTTGCTTTACATTTCTTCATTCTAGGCTGCAAACAAGAGAACAAACCTAGCCTCCATTTTGGCTGTGCGCTCTCTTCTGTAAGTAACACAGACTTGAACTTAGGCTCCAGCTGTGTTTGGCTTTGTCTGTGAAGGGCAGGGCCTCCATGTTTTCTGCAGGGATGCTCTCTTCTCTGCCTTGTTTTTAACTCCTGGTCAACAATCTCACGGTGCCTCTGGGGTGTGCACACTCTTTGCTGGCCAGTAACTATGAGTCATGACATCTTACTCACTGCCGGCATCCTTGGCTCATTGGACCCCCAGGCGCCTAAAGAGATGCAGATGAATCTTTGGAATCGAGGGGGCAGAACTGAGTTTGTTCGACTCTTTTGAACACAGTGCTGTCTGTGATTTACGGTTCTGCAGAAGTCACCAGGCTGTGGCTGTGTTCATCAGCCTGTCTCTGGGCTCTGCCTCTGCCTCCTCCTCTGCCCATATCTATTCAGGCCATGCTGGTCTGCACCCAGACAAGTCGAGCTCCATATTCACAGGCCTAAGGGGGCAGGGACCTGCCACTGGCTGACCTACTGGTGCTTGCCCTTGGATGCAGGGGTTCTCGAAAACACTACTGAATAGAGTTTAGGAGAGCAGAGTTCATCAGTTTAAATCCTGCCTCCTGATTTTAGGTAGTGCTCGATTTCTTTATTTTCATGGCTAAATGTCTCTTCTAGGGTTTTTTTTTTTTTTTTTTTAAACACTTGGAAGTAACTGCAGGAACTCTAGGCACCAAAAAACGGGACACCTTATATGTGATTACAAGGGGGCTGTAGCAGTGACGCAGCTTCTTGTCCCAGCTCCGATCCCAGTCCCAAGCCATCTGGACTTCTTGGAGATAATACAATAAACCGTGGCAAGCTCAAATCCCAGCTCCACCATCTTCTAGCTACAGACTTGTCTTCCAGATGAGTCATTCTGCCTTCTGCAAGCCTCACATTTCTTATCTGTAAAAACGATTATAATAATAGTAGCTGCCTATCAGAGCTGCAGGAGAGATTGAGTGAGCACCCAGTAGCACCCAATAAATATTAGCGATTTCAGTGACCAACAAGAGCACCCAGGGGGCACTCTAATGAGGTGCTGGGGCAGCTTCACAGAGGCAGTGCCATCCACCTCCTTAGACTGTCAGCTCCGTGAGGACCGAGACTGTGCCTTCCTCACTTGCTGCCCTGTTCCCAGTGCTTGGAACACGGGCAGCACCCAATAAATAGCTGAAGGATTGAGCAGATGGGCCTACGTTGAAATCCCAGTTCAAAGCCCAGTTCAGCTACTTGTAGTCTTTGGCGAGTGGTTTGCCTTCTTTGCTTCTGAGTTTGCTCCTTTATGAAGTTGGAAGAAACAACCTTGCAGAGACAATGCCAAGAACAGCCAGCTGGTACTGCGAGCTTACTCTGTGCTGGCACTGGGCTAAGTGTTCTCAGTGGGCTGCTTAGTTTGACCTTCACAACAGCTCTTATGTGGTTGGTGTGGTTACTGGATTATTGAACATTTTTTGTAGATCAAGTAGCTAATGTTCAGAGACATTAAGGACATATCTGGGTGACACAGCTTCTGAGAGATGGAGATGGGGTTCCCAACCAGTTAGACTGATGCAGGTCCCGTGTTCTTCATCACAATGTCTGGGTCTCATAAAGATGCCAGAATAAAATAGGAGCTCAAACGTAGCTTCTGCTGCTGCTATTATTATTGTAAAAATACACTCACCATCCCCACACTCCCCTGACACTTGGTAAAAGGAAATCAGATAGTCAGCCTAGTCATCTGTATGCTTATAACAATTTGTCCTCATGAAAAAAAAAATCCTGCCCAGTTGGAATTCCAGGACTGATTTCAGCATATGTGTCTGTCACCCTGGCCAGAATATTGATTTGAAAGGCAAAGCAAACACGTGCATTCAGAGGCATTTCAGTTGGGCAACTGTGAATAGTTCCCATTTGCAGCTGGCCAGGCAAGCAAGAGTAAGGGGCGGGTTTCCACATCTGGTGAGTTCTGACTGATCAGACACCATGGGCACCCAACAAAGTAAGGCAGGTGCCTGAGCCTGACGCCTCCCTCCCCCCATGCATGACAGCACATCACAAAGCTGGGGAAAGCTTGGGGGGGGGGGCATCTCAGAAGTCATCTAGTCTTGCTGAGAAGAGAGGACCAGAGAGAGAGGCAGGGAGATTCAGAGCTACAAAAGTGACGGTGACAATGGGTTGCTGATAAAAGGACTGCTTGAACATGCTCTAGAGTGTGTCCTCAGAGTGGATGCCTGGCCAGCATCCAGTCCCCCATTTTCTGGAGACAGTTTCTTCATTTGGGGAACCACCCACACAGCTCAACTACATTGACCTGAAAGCTGCCAAAGCGGTTATTTTAGTGGAGGGGGTGCAGAGAGATTGGACAGGGCCTCTGTGGAAAGCTTAACTTTGTCCCTGAGTCTCCTCAATGCATGAACATTTTGCCACATGCACAAGTTACCTCTTTAAAATAAACACGCACACAATTTTTAGACAATGACAAATAGGTCTTTATAAAGGATAGCACCTCACTTGGAAACTGCATCTGAACTTTTCTCCATCCCTTAAGCCTGATTAGGAGCCAGATTGAAAGACACGTTTTTCCTCCTCCCATAGTGAAGTCCCACAGCTCTGAGGCTGGAAGAAGGCTGCTCTCATTTTGCCTTAAGGGACTTGATGACACCAAGTGAGAGGAAGGAATGGTCCAAACACCTCCTCATTCGTTATTTCTCCCAACACCCATCATGGGGCGAGGAGGAAGCTGGCAGTTGTCCCTGTTTTAAGTGGTTGGGCAGCAGAAACTTCCAGCTCCATCTCTGGTCAGCCCACTTGCTGCCCATTAGGGAGCTGTGGATTGTGGAAGTCACAGCTGGAAGGGCATCGGCTCGGTAGTCTCTAACGTGGGACTTATCCCAAGGGAGGGCTAGATGCCCATTAAGGTGTGGATAAAATAATTTCTAGTCACAATCATTTTTAAAAGTAAGCCTTACTCATATTTAATTATAGATTAAGATGTACTTTATAAATATTATGCATGTCATATATATTCTGAAAGATTATATAAAAGTGTATTCTGAAAGATTTTTTTTGCTAATAGAAGTTCATGGTCAAAACAGTTTGAAGACCATTCAATAGGACTATTCTATTTTTTCTATCGAGGACATGCTTATTGATTTTGGAGAGAGAAGGGAAGGGAAGGAGAGCTAGAGATAGAGAGAAACATTGATGTGAGAGATATCGATCAGTTGCCTCATGCATGCACCCCAACTGAGGATCGAACCTACAGCCTAGGTATATGCCCTGATTGGAAATCAAATCTGTGACCTTTTGGTTTATGGAATGATGCTCCAACTAACTGTGTTGCAACTGCCAGGGCTCTATTTTTTTAAACCTCACCCAAGGATGTATTTATTGATTTTAGAGAGAGGGGCAGGTGGGGAGGGAGGGAGAGAGATAGAGATAGAGATAGAGAGAGAGAGAGAGAGAGAGAGAGAGACATCAACCCATTGCCTTCCATATGCACCCCAACTGGGGAGTGAACCCACGACCTAAGTATGTGTACTGACCAGGGATCGAACCCACAACATTTTTGTGCATAGGATGATACTCTAACCAACTGAGCCACCTGGCCAGGGCAACACAATAATTCTAAAGATTATGAAAGGCAAGTGACAATAATATCAGCCTTAAAGTCAGATGGATGTGAGTCAAAACCCCAGCTGTCCCGTATTAGCTGTGTCATCTTGAATAAATGACTTTATGCTTGCTTCCTCACTTGTAAAAGTGTGGTAATAACAGTATGTACCTTAAAGGTCATGGTGAAAATTAAATAGGATAAGATTTGCATGGCACTTTGCTTGTAAGATGGTTCCCAACAATTCCCACCTACGAGCACTTACACTCATGTGTAATTCCTTCCCCTTGCGTAGACACAATGAGTTACCTCTAATGAACATGATAGGCAAAGGTGATGGGATAACACTTCTACAACCAGTTATAAAAGACTGTGACTTTCCTCTTGCTAACATTCTCTCTCACTTTTCTTGCAGACCTGTCCTCTCAAGAGGGCAATCTGGCGAGGAACTGAGGGCATTCTCTGGACATGAGCCAGTGAGGAACTGAGACCCTCAGAACTACAGCCCTTGAGAAATGCAATGCTATCAATGACCACATGAGTGAGCTTGGAAGGGGATCCTTCCTGAGTCCAGCCTTTGAGTAAGACTGCAGGCCTGGCTGATACCTTGACTTTGTCTTTGTGGGAAACTCTGAGACACGGAACCAGAAGCACTGCTCAAAGATTTCTGATTTACAGAAATGGTGAGATAATGAATACTATTTTAAACTACATTTTGGAGTAAGTTGTCATTTAGCAATAGATAACTAAGCCAGCAGGCAAGTGCTTGACATTGCATGACATGCAAAGATTTAGTGAATGTTGGTATGAAACATATCTCCATCTTTATTCCATGCCAACAGCAAACATCACTGATTAATTACAAACATTTTTTTTCCTGGTGAATCCAGATGCAGGCTCAGAATCCTACCTAACACAGAACGCCAGGAAGTTATCAATTGCACAGATAAAACTTATTTGCCAAATCTGATCTGTCAGTACCTCTTACTGCTTCACTGTTTCTCGTGTGCAATATTCTTTTAATGGGAGACCAAGACTTTCATCATGAGAGGTATGATGAAAAATTATTAGAACAAATCTGTAAAAGTATATGAAATATGAATGGCTGGCATCATGTGTAGTCCAAATAGTAGATTTTGCTTGAGGTAAGATGGAAAGTCTAAGGTTGCGGAAACCTTCAGAGAACAGAGGAGGCAAGCCCAGAAGGAGGGGCTGGGAGCACCAAAGCTCCTCTTATCCTCACCCTCATGTTTACCATGGTTTGGCCTCTTGTAGGCCCGCCATTTTGAACAAATGAAGGAATAGAGGGAGAATTGCTTTGGAAATGATAAAATGCTCTAAGGAGTTAATGGTTGTTTTTAAATAGAGAAAATGTCCTTCAAATTAGCATGGAAGATTTTCTCTGCCCAACGTGATAATACTGTAAGCTACTGAAATAATGTGTGTTTAGTTATTTTCTCCTTCACGTGAGCTTCCTTTTGTTGGTTAAAGAGGGAAATTTTTGGAAACAAGACAACAGTGAAAATGACTCAAGGGATTGTCCTTTAGGTGTGTGTGTACCAAATGCCCAAGGGTCATGAGAAAATGTGTATTATGACTCACTAGGTTTGGGATTCTGCCTTCCTAAGGAACTCCCAGGTGATGTGAATCAATTAGCCAAATAGCAACCTTTCTTCTCCTTAGGGATGGTTGATGGATTTCTAGGGTCATTACTACTCTAAGTCTGGGAACCAATGGAATGGTCAATTGGTGATGGGTGTAGGGAGGTTCTGTTCAGTGAGCTCTTTGGCTGACCACCGAAATGCAGACAGACTCCGTGAGGCAGGGAACATGGAAATGACCCTCACTGCCCTGGGAAGGATGACAGAATGTGAGAAAATTAGATAAAACCCTGCATGATAGAACAGGAAACATTTTTGGAAATAAAAAAGGCAAATTCATGTTTTATGGAAAGAGAAAAACAGTCTCATCTTTCCAGTGTGGTTTGGAGCAAATCAAACTGGCACAACATTACAGAACCCATTCATTTTGCAACAGAATTTAGTATGAAGTCACATCTCCAAGTTCATCCCTTCTGTGATTTTTCATAATTTCAAAGAATCTTATCTTGTTTAGAAAAAGAAGTTAAAAGTTAATCAAATATTGGTCATAAAAATAGTTTGACCCTAATGTCAGGGGTTGAGTGAATTACGTTAAAGATAAACTCTGAACTGACAGGGATGGATGGCCATTTACAATAACCCGCTCGTAATAGAGTACTCCCTGAGATGGAAGAATCTGCTATTGCCCTAAAACAGTGGATGCATCTGGGGCTGGATGCTTCTCTACTCCCACTGTTGCAGGCATGACAGTATCATAGACACAACTGGATGAGAGCATTAGAAGAAAATAGATTCTCTAGACATTTCACTCTTTAGGAACTTCCTTCCAAATCCCTTTCCATCATGCAGCATTTTCTATTCTAATTCATTCACTCACCCAAAAAATACATTTACACAGAAATATAAATATGTAGGGCATCTGCTGTACATCAGTGAACAATGGAAAGCCAGACCTGGATTCTACCCAGAGGGCCTTTACAGTCTAGCACAGACAGACAGACATTACTCAAGTGAACACAAAAACAAATGATTGCCTGTGATAAGAGTAATTCTCTTTTTTTGGTCCAGCATTGTGCAGGATATAAAAGTGGCAATAGCGAAATTCACAGTAGGCGAACTTTGTTCCCATTTTCCTCCTGTCACTTAACTTCTCCCTTCTGTAGAAGCTCAAGGAATCACAGGCATATCCAGAGGCCCTAGAAGGTGCTCTGGTAGCCCAAGGGCAGTGTCAAGATTCTAGTTCTTTGTGACACAGCCAGCTGACCTCTCACTGCCCAGAGATCACCCTTCGAGGAACTTGGCTCAAGAGAGAACCATATATGTGGAGGAAAATCTCTGTGCACGAGGATGTTTGGTATAATTTAAAATAGCAAAAATAGAAACTAGTAATGACATATTTTTCAATAGAGAATTGGGTAAGTAAATGCTCATTCATTCCTGATACATAATATTAATCAGTTGTAAAAAAAATGATGCATATATAAACACACACACACTGCAAATGCACAATATCTGTAATCCATTGCTGGGTTTAAAAAGCAGGTGAGAGAATAGCTTGTATAAAAAGGAATTTACTTCATGTAACATTGTATAAATGTGTGTTATATTCAATCTTTATCTCTATTGTACGTATACAATATATAAATATATTTTATATATATATATAATTAGTAATATAGCTCCAAAAGGAATTCTCTGTATGTATTTACACATCATTATCCTGTGTCTCAGTCCTCACTGGGGCTAACAATAAACTCAAATGATGGTGAATGAAGATAGTCCATCTTAGCCAGGTAGCCTATTTGTGCTGTAGCTGAGACCTTCAAGGCCCAAGTCAGGGACTGGTGTGGACATTTTAAGTAAATCAATGAGAGAGAGATTTGGGGCAAGATAGTCTTTCTGTACCTCTCCGATCACTTCCTATAAATATTCAAATATAAGACCACAGGGAGCTCACAGGTGACTCTCAAAACTGAATGGAGACATCTGAGAAAATGTTATTTTCCTCCTGCTACACAAAGTAACTACCAATACCTGAATGATGTCAGTCAGCGCACAATGAATAATGAATCGGAGAGTCATTTGAATACAATGAGCTCCTACTGGTAATTTTCAGGCATCGACCCAAATGCTTTAGCTTAAAAAAGCCTGGGTTTCAGCTTTTCTATTCTTTTGATTTCTTTTCAGACAGGTGGAAGGTTTTATTAAGCACTCAGGATCTATAGAGTTGTGCACATCTCTGTGAGGATCCCAGGCAAATTAAAAAGTCAAATTAGCAATGCATATTTAACGCTGCTTTGTAGTTTGTTTTTTTAAAAGTTGGCAGCAATGTTTACTCTTTGAGGGGGAGTTTATAATTATGCAAATTGGAGAAACAGTCTGCTTATGGTTTATGGTAATGCCTTGGGTTTTATATCCAGAGTCAAATTATTTCTAAACATTTCTCCAATTTTATTCATGACTTGGCAGGGAGGTGAGCCAAGGCGAGGGGCCTGCTTTTCCTCCAGTGGCTCAGGATATGAGGCCTTTGTCAGGACCGTTCATCCTTCCTTTCTCCTTTTTAACAAGACTTTAATTTTGTTCAGATATTCACTCTCCTCCATGTGGCCAGGTGCCTCAGGGGATGTGGGTCCCATCCCTAGCCCAGGAAGGGACTAATGATCGGCTCAGGCCAACCATGGCCGTTCCCATCTGCTTCACCAGGGACTGATTTAAGCAAGGGTACGTGCCAGAGTTCTGGCCAAAGAGACTGTCCCTGAATATGTCAGAACCCAGACTTCGGTGAACCAACGATGGAGCTTTCCTAATTCAGAACTTATTGTTATGAGAACTAATAACTTTTGTTCTTATTATTGGGGCCATCTGCAGTCTGTGTTTTCTGTTACTTGCAGCCGAGAACGCATCTGAAGTGATCTGTACTTTGACAGCTCCTGTGTTGCTCCGAGGACTGAATGTATCTCTGTCTTTATCTCTATCCTCACCTATGTCTGTATCTACAGCGACATCTGCCCCTCCGCCTCTCTGTGTGTAACACACAGAGGGAAGAATTAATTCATACACTTGGGCATCTGCTTTACCAACAAGGCTGGCTGATATTTGTTTAAATGGGTAGAAGGAAGGAAGGAAGGAAGGAAGGAAGGAAGGAAGGAAGGAAGGAAGGGTAGTTTAATATAGCTCATCTTGGTACACCAGAGGGGGGTCCATTTCATAAGCAATGAATAATAGAAAGAGCTACTCACTGTTCACACTGCTGCTTTCATTGAAACGAGTGCCACCAGTTCCAACCTTCCTGTCAAAGCAAGCCTGCAAGACATGAGAGAGAAAATAAATACAAAATGCACCATCTCTTTTTGGCATCAGGCAGTAATCACGTATTTTGCCTTTTCCTCTTTATCTGGATAGTTCCAGCTTTAAACAAACTCTACAGACCAGGCTGAGCATTTTCCAGGCAGTTGTTTGAACAGGAACGACTTATTCCTACCAGGGAATCAGGTCTGCTGCTTGACCTGCTGCCCTCTGCAATGTCCATCATGTTCCCATAGACTCCAGCTAAGTGCCTGATGGCGCTATGGAATGCGTGCTGGCCCAGCCTCTCTGCGTTTCATCTCCTTGGCCACTTCATCTGCCTCAGGAAGGGGCTGAGGACCTGATCGGGGCAAATGAAAGTCACTTTCCAGTTGTGTGAGCCAATGTATATACTCTTTTTGCTTAAGCCAGTTGGGTTTCTGTCCCTGCTAACCCAAAATCCTCACCAATACAGGGCTTTCACTTTACAAAGTATGAGATGGAGACTCAAAGGAAGGTAAGGATGGGGAGGAGGGAGGTCAAGACTTCCATTCAAGGGCTCTTTCCACTGCAGTCTCTATCCTGCTCATTGGGTCATTCGTTACAGTAGAATAGAAACAATTGACATATGGACTTGAACTTTCTGTTTTGGAGAAAATGGAGAAGTCTTCCCCAGGGTCACCAAGGGAGATAATAGATCATCTCTATTATTTTAGCAAAGTGAAGATGGTTACATACGTGTGTACTCATGCATGCATTCACCCCACCGATCCCCACATACACACTATAGAAGGCCACAACAGGTGCGTTGGATTTGCACAGAGAGCCTTCTCCCTGAAGGATCTGTCCAGGCTGCAGCTGGGCTCTGGTGGAAGCCCTCTTTCCCCACGGGACTGCTTCTTTAGGTCATGGTTGGCCTCTGCTTCCTCAGTCTGTCTTCCTGACCCTGTCATCTCCACGCCAGCCCTGTCTGCTGGTCTGTAACTAATCACAAACATCTCTCCACCCACCCATTGCCTGACCTGCCCAGTGCCCAGTCCACCTGAAGTGAGTCAATGAGCAGAGGTCACAAAGGGGAAGCCCTCAGCCCAATCCTGCTCCACTGCGTGCTTTGTTTGACTGACATTAAAACAAAACAAAACAAAACAAAACAAAACAGAACAACTGAGTTACATTGAAAAATGTCACATAAAAACTTAGATTTCAAGCTTCACTTAGAAATAAATCGAAAGGCCTGTCAACACTGTCTGCACTCCCTCAGGGTGACTCAGGTCGAACCTGAACAGTGTCTGAGTCCTTTAGACACATTTGTTTCCTTTACCATAATCCCTATCGGGTCTCCTTGACTCATTTCTGCTCCCTGCCCGGCTGCTGTGGGCAGACCATTTCCAACCCCATCTTACCTTTCCTACCACATGTTAGGGGCTGACCCAGGGGAGGTGCCACCTCACACTCCAGCGGCTGTGTCTGGAAGCATCCTGTCTTCAGCCAGGTTCCCACCCCAGCCTCCCTTCTCTCCAGAAAGAAAATCACAGTGGCACCACTGAATGACTTTATTTTAGGTTTCCTTATTCTTGCTTTATCTTCTAGATTTTCTAAAAAATAGGAGTTATTCAGGTGAATTGGAAAACAAATGTCTTATAAATGCTCTTGTGAAAAGAAAGCTGCCCCGGGCCCTGCAGGGGATAGGGGCCTGAGAGATGCTGTGTGGTGCAAGCAGCAAGGCACCAGATGAGAAGCCAGAAGAGTCTGTGACTTTGTGACTTTTTATAAACGATTTCCTGCTTTCTGCCTCAGTTTCCCCATTAAGGGAGGAAGTTGAGCTAGATCAGTAGTTCATAAATTGTTGGCTATAAGCCATATCCAGTCAATAGATAGTACTTAAAAAGTTATTAATTATATGCCAACAGCTAAAAAGAAGAATATATCAGGCAAGAATTCAGGTTACAGACCTGTCAGAACTACCTAGCAATGACCGGCAATGGCCAAGCATCACCCCATGGCAAAGGTGACTGCATGGGGGTTGGGAGTTTACCCCAGTTCTCACCTACGCCCTAGGGGATGTGGACGTGCACCCCAATTGCCTACTTTATCCGTTTACACCTTGCCTGCCCTCAGAAGCATTTTCTCTTGCCACCATGACAGAGGGGACCTCTAGGAACCCATCAGCCTTAATCCTGTGACCGGAGATGGACGATCTGAGAGTTAGAGATGATTTGGAGAAGAGATACATGTTCTGAGCAAAAAGGCCATCCTGCGGCATTCCAGTCCTCCCCGCCTGGCCCAGAGTTGACGCAGCAAGCCGCCCAAGCCTTTGTGACTGTCCCACTACATGGTTAAATCTGCCAGGCAACAGCCAGGTTTTGAAAGTAGCAGAAATATTCTTCCGTTGGGGTTGCTAGCTGATTCTCTAAGTAATTTGCAATTCAAGTGTCTCTTTGTTTTGTATGAAAATTTGCTGCTATTTGGAAAGTGGGGAAGAGCTAAATTGCATCCTGCTGGTTTTACTTCGACTGTATCAAAAAAGAAACTGTTAATCTGGTTCCATAATTAACTTTCCTGTTCTAAAAAGGCCCTGGGAGAGAGTCCAGAGAGTGACTGTCAACTCCCTGCTTCTCTCTCAGCAAGTCCTTTTGACAGAAAGAAGAATGGGTCCAGGTGGGCGCTGGCCTTGATTTTCTCTTTTTCTGATTTTCCTCTCCCTTTATCCCCGTCCAGACAACTCTAAGTGAGTCCTCACTGTGGGTCAGGCACTAGGCTGACCAGGGAGGGTAGAAAGATAAACAAATTCCTGTGGAACTGCCAGAGAATATAAGTTAAATTTCCATCCATCCATCCATCAAAAGTATGTTAGGTTTCTATATTATAAGCCAGACACTGTGATAAGCATTTGTATGTGATAAATGAAAAAAAAAAAATGAATTCAGCATCATCCAAGAATTCTAAAGTTGAAGAGATAGATTCTTGACTAGGGCCATGGTAGTTGGTTTCATGGGGAAATGTTATTTAAGTTGATTTTGACTCCAGTCATACTTGCGTATGGTTATGAGTGTGTGCGTACATCCATACATGTGCATAAAGTGCTGGAGGGACAGGATAACTGAAGCAAAAAAGGGTGTGCAAGCTGGAAATTAACTTTGACCACCAAGGGGAGGCCACTTTGGCACGAGCAGGGGGTCTGACCTAACATTAACAGCAAAAACTCCCTGACTGCTTGGACTTGTGCTAAGCACTTTTATCTATTATCTCCATGAAACCTTACAACGCCAAGCAGTAATTATTAGTTACATGTTACAGACAAGAAATAGACTCACGGAAGTTCCCAGAAAACACAGTGAGTAGGATAAAGGGCAGAGACGGGGCCTGGACTCATGTATGACTTCAGAGAATAAGCCTTTAACCATGAGACCATGCTGCCCTGTGGGAAAGCGGCTAAAGAAGGACTTGGGTGCCCACCACTCACTCGCTCAATCAATATGCATTCATTTCTGGAAATACGCATTTGTTGGTGCTCTGCACAAAACAGCCTTCAGAGCTGTGGGTAAAGAAAACAGGACAGACAAGGGGCTGTGCTGCTTAGGACTCAGTGTGCCCAGATACGGCACAAACCCCAAACAACAGTGGCTTAAACACCTAAAGTCTTTATTATTATTACTATTATTGTTGTTGTTATTTTTGCTTTAAAGAAGTCTGGAGTAGGCAGTCTAGGGTTTTCTACTAAGGGGGGTCTAGAGGCATCAGGAAAGAAGGCTGATTCCCACTTCTTGTTCTGATGCTTCTGGGGTTAGCTTTCATTCTTCTGATCCAATGTGGCTACCAGAGTACCAGCCATCATGTCTGAATTTTAGGCAGCAGGATGGAGGGAGTATGAAGGAAGGCTATCTCTTTAAAAATACTTCTCAGTTGTTATATATCATGTTTTCCCTTTTATCTCATTGGTCAAAGGTTGGTCACATGATCACACATAACTCTAAAGAAGGCTAAGGAGGACAATATGCTCAATTAAAAGTTAGGATTGTCATTGCTAAGGAAATAGGAGATGATGGATTTGGAGGGATAACCAACAATACCTGCCTTCATGTAGTCATTTGGTGAGATGAGGGGTGGGGAGGGCTTGCTGGGTGGTTCTCAAAAGGCCACAGCTATGGGTTGGCTCTGGGTGGGGTACAAGCTTTTCCTCCATACTGACTGAAGGCCCCTTTTCTCCCTCTCACCAGTCCTTTTCTTATCTCCAATTTCCAATCTGTGCTAGTCTTGTCCAATCTTGAGGGCTCATTTCAAATCTTATCTCTTCCAAGAAGTTTTCCTAAATTCCACTCAGATGGACGTAATCCCCCCTTCCTTCAACTTCCATAAAGGGTTTCTATTTTCCCCTTGTCATACTCCACCTTGTGTGAGAGCCATTGTTGTGAGAGTGTCTCTTGCCTTCTGGGGTGCAGGCCTCTGTCTTACTCACAGCTGAAAGCCCCAAATGTGGTATGAACTCAATGTATGTACAACAGAACGGACGCTGCTAGTCTGCCCCCTGCATCCCTAGCCTTCTTTTCCTATCAGAACTCATCCCCCTCCCTTGCCCTAAGTGTTATCTGTGTACATTGTTTTCCAACTAGATATTTTAGTTTCCAGTCTCCCTTGGGGTTATATGTGGTCATGTGACTAAGCTAGGCCAATAAAATACGAATGGGAGTAATATATGCAAATTCTGGGTCATCTCCATAAAAACAAATCTATTTGCCAGGACTCTTCCTCCTCCCCCCTTCCTGTTGGCTGGAAAACAGTATAGCAGTGTCTTTGGAACCAGAGATGGGAGCCGCATGTAGAGGATGGCTGAGACAACGGGCCAGCCTGTGACTCAGAATGACCTTGTGAAGCTGCCTACCTGCCCTAGACCTCTCTCCCACCTTTGAACTGTGAGGGGCACGCAGTCCTGCCCTCCTAAGCTTGATCTCCATGACAGCAGTTAGCCATGCCTTAACTCATTCACATGTTTAAGGGTATTGGTCTGTTGGCCTATGGACAGAAGTCTGGCTTTCTTTCCACTTGACTTTCTCATGGAGGGTGATACCTAGCCTAGCATGATTAGACTTTGAGCACTGAATATACAACTGAATAAACATATGCCATGTCTTAAGAGCAGCCAAAGGCACTTGATGGGAGGCATGAGCTCAGACTTTCATCCTGGTTATCTAGGAAAGTTAAATGAATAGATTCATGCCTGGCACTTTTATTACTTCTGCTGGAGCCACTGAAAACATCTTCAATCAGAAGTATGTCCAGACTTCCTAAACAATGTTTTGCACTGAAATTCACTGCTGATTCATTCTTCTCAAACCCATCATTTTTGAAAATTGTCTTTTGCTGCCTAAGTATTTCTTGCCATTTGAAATTTTCTTTACAAACTTCCATTTTTTTTTTTGCCATTCACCTTTAAGAGCCTATTTTGACAATTCTGCTGAGCATTCATTTTCTAGCTATTAACAACACACGCCTTGTGTTTGTATGTTGTTTAATACTTTTCAAAGCCCTTTCATATCTAATAGCATTTAATCATCAGGGAAGCCTGGTAAGTTATGTAGCATAAGTATTAGTATTCCCAGTCCCTAGTTCTTTAGTCCCCAACAACAGTGTGGCATAACCATTGTATTTAGTAATTCATTGTGAAGTGTGTTATATTGCAAATAATTTTTTTCAGATAATAAAATGTCATCCTTTTAATTCATTCTGTAAGCACAATAGACAGTTTTTGAGCAGCTAATAATATGCCCTAGGAACAGTCTTCAGCATGGGGAAAACAGTGGTGAATAAGACAGGCAATATTCCTGTCTGTTCCTAAAGATCTGGTACGCAGTTGATCCATCACTGTATTTTGAGCAGGATGGTGGATTTCTGTCTTGTCTGTCCGGTATCATTTTCTTCCTCTGGACAACTGCTTCCCTGCTGCTCCAACCATGTGATTTTGATGGGGTTGCTGACCACAGAGACAGACAGGTGATCCAGACCTGGCTTTTCTGAGTACTGTGTTCCTCTGGCCAAAGTGATTGGTTCAAGGGAAGCCACATGACCCAAACCTAAGCCAATCAAAGTCTTCTGGGATTTTCAATACAGGAACAGGAAGAGGAAGAGGCTTTTTTTGATTTGCCATCACTGTGCTGCGGTAATGTAATCTTGGAGCCAACTGTGGTAGTATCTCTTACCACATGGAGGAAATCTTTTTTCAATAGAAAAGGAGGACCAGCAAAGATAGGTGGTGGGGAGATGGAAAGGCAGGCATTAAGGGACAGGTGGTCATAGCAATTGGGAAGGATATAGAGTGGTTGGACCAGATACAAAAACAATGACTGACTCATAGTAGGTGCTCATTCCTTATTTGTTGAAATGATAAATGAAAAAAGAGAGGTGAACACTACTTTTGAGTCCACTGTCTCGGAGTCTCTATCACCCAATATATGTGTTCAGCAGAAAAGTGCTCAGGACATATTTCTGGAATGAATGCATGAATGAATGAATGGTATTGCAATGATTATGCCTTCAGCCAGGTGGAAAGGAGTTTAAGATTGAAAAAAAATCCCATCATAATTTTTATCCACTTTCCCAAAGCACTGCAAAGCAGAGTGGCACTAAAGAAAAAGGGCTTAGAAACCAGGCAGGCCTGGCTCTGATTTCTGGCTTCCACAGCAACCAGCTGTGTGATTTTGAGAAAATAATAACTATCCACTCATGAGGGCTTTTGATGAGAATATAATGAGGTAACTATAAAATTTTAAGCAGAGCAGTTGACATATTATCAAAAGTTCTAATGCTATCTATATTCATGAAACCAATTTTTATTGATTGTCTTCTATGGCTTAGACATTGCCTTAGTCCTGGGGTTATAGGAGGATAAAACACATAAGGGCCCAATACTCAAGGAGCTTCTGTTTGAGTGGAGGGAGATGGTAACAAAGTGGAAAAAAAGGACAAATAAGTAATTCAAAGAAGTAATACAGGCCATGGATAATAAAGTAGGGGTTGACATAAACAGAGCCTCCTCTAGACTGAATGGTCAGAGAAGGCCGTTAAGGGAAGATGACATTTGACTGAGATCTGAATCCAAAAAGAAGCCAACCACATAAAGACAGGGGGAAGTGTGCTTCACGCAGAACAAACTGAAACCAGCTGAGGTTGGAATGAGCTTGGTGTGTTTGAGAAATTCAAAGAAAGCCACGTAGCCAGGTATAAAAAGTGACAGAGGCCATGATGGGAAGAGAGGTCAGAGAGGTTGGCCCAGTTCCCCAGCCATTCAGACAGACTTGCACTCTGGGACAGGTACCAGGAATACAATCATGAAAAGGAAAAATCTAGCTCAAGAAGTTCTCGGTCTCTCTAATCTCACCGAATTTTGTCAAGGGAGGTTTCAGGTGAGCTGAATTTTTGTATAGCCACATTTTGACTCTCTCATACTATCTGGGTTGGGGTGGGTTCTATGCCAAGCTTTTTCCACTGAGCAAGCAGGGTGCAGTTAAATAGTAAACATGAGCTTGCCCACAGGAGAGAAATTAGTGTTTCAAGTAATTATACCTCATCAAATACAAATCCCATTGTTGTGAACACATGCAATATTTGAGAGGAGAGGAAGCGATGGTAACACCCGTGAGAACCCCCAGTGCAGAGTTCAACACCCCTCTTGTGAAAGATCGCACTCTAAGTCATGCCCAAACCCTTTACCCATTGGAGGTCCTTAAACTTTCTGATTTCTTTATATAAAGCCATTTGTGGGGACTGTTATATTTTATTCATGGGAACTTTAAGGGTCCAGAAGGCTCAAAGCAGCAGAGGAAAATTTATCTGTAAGCTAGAAAAGGGTAGAATACACAGCTGATCAGAACTCAGACTTAAATTGGTGCAGAGTGAGATGCCAATCTGTTTTCTGCGAGAGTACCTGATCCTTCTCTCCCTGGGCAACCTTGTCCAATCCCATTGCTTTATATCATCCATAGGCTGATGATTCTTAAACTGTATCCCCAGCTTAGACCGTACCCTTGAGCCATAGACTCATGTATACAGTGTCTGATTTGACATCTCCATTTGGACCCTTCATGGGCTTCTCCAACTTAATGTGATTCTACAGTAACCCTTTGGAATCTGGTTCCACTTGCCCTCTGTAGTATTCTGTTGCTTCCTTGTTCTACACCATCTCTCTAAATGGCACCAGCATTCAACCCTTTTCCTCTCAAGTTACTTTTTTATCCTCCTGCCCAACATCTAGTACACTAGTCAAGACTTGTAGGACCCACCTTCAAATAGTACCTCAGATCCATCCTCTCATATCTATATGCCTAGCCACTACTCAAGTCGGAATCCTCAACATTGGCTGCCTAGATGAGGCTACAGACTCCTAATAGGTTCTTGTTTCATTATGGTCCTGCAATAATCTGTTCTCCAGATAGATTTTAAAAAATGTGTATTAGATCCCTCCCCACCCCAACAACTTTAATTCATTGTATTTTGAATTTTGTTCCTACTTTTTTCCTGGACTGCAAAGTGAAAAGTGCCCCCGGCCACCTCTGCAATCTCCTGCTATTCACCTTCTTTAGCCTGCTCTGGGTTCTGGCCACAGCCTGATGTTTCCGAGACCGTTCCAAGCTTGCTGGCCCCTGGGGGTGTTGTGTTTGCAACACAATGCCTTCTCTGGCCTCTTTGCACAGAGGGCTTCTCTGAATCTCACATAATTTTCACAGGGATCTTTTCTAATTCCTCCACCAAAGTAGCACCATCAGCAATAATAGACTCTCTCACAACACTCTGTTTATCCCATTCATACCAATTTTCAAATTTTATTTTATTATTTATTATTATTTTTTAAAGATTTATTCATTTTTAGAGAAGGAGAGAAATATCGATGTGTGGTTGCCTGTCATGTGCCCTGAACTGGGGACCTGGCTTGCAAACCAGGCATGTGCCCTGACTGGGAATCGAACTGGCTACCCTTTGGTTTGCAGCCTGCGTGCAATCCACTGAGCGACACCAGCCAGGGCCAATTTTCAAATTTTAAAATAGCACTCTTTGTTTTCTTGTTGTTGTTGTCATCTATCTCTTCCATACTGTGTTTCTGTTCTATAAATACAAGGAGCACTTTCACCTTGTTTATTATTGTCTCCTTAGCTGTAAGCACACAGCCTGGAACTGGATAGGACTTCAGTAGTTGCTGAGTGAATAAGCAGAGGAATGCATGAGCAGATGACTGTTTCTCCATGTTAGACAGAAATCACTCCACTTATTTTCTTACAAACCATCTTTTAAAATTATCATTAAAAAAAAAATCCCAGATTGGATATCTCAATACAAAACAAAACAAAACGAAAAAACAACTTGCTTAAAGGCTCCACTAACCCAGACAAAAATATCTTCAAACCATTATAGAAAATACCTGTATCACACATATCTTTGGGTAAAACCATGGAAGACTGGTGTTGAGAGGAGACTTGACTTCGGTATCCACCATATTGTCTTGAGTAAGCCATTTCTCATCCCTGTCCCTCAGATTTTTGCACTTTTGTTCACTAGTGTTAAGACCTTCAGCAAGTCACCTAAACTTTCTCAGCCCCGAGGTACCTGTGGTGGGCTAAATAGTAACCCCCCCCCCCCCGCCCCCCGCAATATGTTCACATCCCAATTCCTGGAACCTGTGGATGTTTCCTTATTTAGAAAAGGGTCTTTGCAGATATGAGTAATTTAAAGGAAGTTGAGATGAAGAGAGCATTCTGGATTATGTAGACGGTCCCTAAATCCAATGACAAGTTATCTCACAGGTGAAAGGCAGAGGAAGACTGGAGGCAGAGGAGAAAGCAATGAGACCACAGAGATAGTGAGTGATGTGGCCGCAAGTCAAGGAATGCCAGGTGCCACCAGAAGCTAGAAGTGGCCAATAGTGGATTCTCTCCTTGAGCCTCTGGGGGAAGCATGGCCTTGTGTGATTCTGAACTTCCAGGCTCTGAAATTGTGAAGGAATAAGTTTCTGTTGTTTTTAACTACCGAATTTGTGGTTACTTGTTATGGCAGCACTAGGAAACTAACACAGTATTCATCTGTACCGATCATGTGACTGCGATTCCTTAGCCCAGAACCTTTTACCTCTCTAATGTCACCACATTAGTGACCCCACCGGGCCTGTGCTAGAAACTTCAACAATCAACACAAAGCCTAAGAAAAGAAGAGTCATATCCACATCAGGCAGCAAAGTCCTTCCTACACATTCCATGTTTCCATTCCACATCCACGGCAGCTGCTATTTCTCCTCCTTTTCTCTGTGACCTCTGTCCCCCAGCTGCCTTCAGCCATGTGACATCTCTCTTCCTCATCCTTATTCCCCCTCTGGGTCCCCTCAGCCTACACATCAACGAGTGCTCAAGGAGGGCCCTGTCTCACCCTAGGTGCTACAGAGCCTTCCACTTCCACAAGCAAGGCGAAAACAACAACAGTGACAGTAATAAAAGTAGTAATAGTAACGAACAGTTACTAATATTGGTCATTTTTCACATGGCAACCATGGTGCTAAAGCATACTTGACAAATTTTCCTTCTCAGCCCCTGAAGTGGTACTTCTTAAATGAATCCCTTTGCAAACATATTCAGAGTACAAGGCTCACCATCACATCCTTGGGAACCCTAAGCAGCACTGTCTTGCTTCCCATTTGCATGTGCCATTCCCAAAGATGTCCCTCCTCCAGGGCACTGACTGACCAGCAGACTGCAGAGACGACCTTACATCTGATGTTTTTGCTTGACAAGGGCGTCCCTTCCCGCTGTCTAGGGCAGACTTGTGCAGGAGGTGGGGATCTTGAGAAGGAACATGTCACTGAGGTGCTGCCCCTGCACCTGCAGGACCAGAAGTGAGTCCAGAAGGAGTAGGAAAAAGGCAGCTTTTCTATGCCAGCTGTCTGTTGAAGTAAAAGGTCAAGTGCCATTTGCTCCAGGAGCATCAGGAGGTAGTTTCACCCAGAGATTAAATGAACAATCTTCTTAGGCTGGAGTTGGAGGGGAGGCAGAGTCAGAAACCTAAAGAAAACTGCCTTGCAGACCTGTGTCAGCTGCCAGGGGCACCCAAGGGTGGGCAGAGGGAGCTTCCCCTGAGACTCCTATGTTGTCAGAACTCATTAAACATACAAGGCTTCCAGGCCTCTGGGGGCACAGGAACCAGGGCCCAGGACCCCATGTGGAAAAAGCATCCTCTGTGCACCTTCCGCCTGATCACCTGATCTGTGCTGCAGCTGGGCTCAGACCCTGCTCTCCATGGCTCTGTGACTGTGGCCCACAGATGTTTCCCGCTCCCTGGAGGTTACCCATGGGGCATGCACCCTGAATTACTCTCACTCTCTTGCATCAATACCAGCTCCCTTTTGCTCTGAAAGCAACTTCTGATGGGTGTCTCCACCTGTGTCCCTGCACTCCCATGAGACTGCCTGCCAGCTCGCTAAGCTGTTTGCTCTGGGTTGTTCTGGCAACACTTGTTCAGTCTCTGCTTGAACTTAACACAGCAAACCTCAGAATTATTTGGGTCCACCTCTGACCTCATCCCCAGCTGCAATTCTTTGAAGGCAGGGATTATATTTCATACTGCATGCATAGAATAGATATTCCAGTGTTTAATTTAACAAACAACTATTTATTTAGTGCATGATTTAGGGATGTGGTTGGTGCTGGGGGAACAAAGTAGGAGGGAATAAAGCAGTTGTGAAAATTAGTGAGAAAGCTAAGACGATGCATGTGCACAGCATTGGCATTGTGCTAAATACTAACCAGAAATCAGTGCGGAGACCAAGAGGAAATAATGGGATCGAAGAGCTTGGACAGAGTGGGCAAAGGGAGGTTTCTTTGGGGTGGTGACATTTAAACTGAGACTGGAAGGGTGAGCAGCAGCCAGCCAGGCAGAGAAGACTCGAGGGTGCAAAGGGCACAGGTGGAAAGCCTGAGAGCTCAACTGAGACCACAATAGCCAGAGCTCAGCTGGTGAAGTTGGGGTGTTCTGGGATGAATAGTGTCTCCATAAAATTCAAGTCCACCCAGAGCCCCTGAATGTGACCTTATTTGGAAGCAGGATCTTTATTGATGTAACTAGTTAAAATGAGGTTGTTCTGGAGCAGAGTGAGCCTAATCCAGTGACTGGTGTCCTTATTAGAAAGGAAAATGGAAATACTCAGGAAGACCCACAGGGAGGAAGGCCATGTGAAAAGAGAGGCAGAGACTGGGGTGACACGTCTACAAGATAAGGAAAGCAAGGACTGCCGGCCATCACCAGAAGCTCGGGAGGAAGCAAGAAAGCTTCTCCTCACCCCCAGCGCCTTCAGAGAGGGGATGGTCCGCCCGGCACCTTGATTCAGGATTATTAGCCTCCAAAACTGTGAGAGGATGAACTTCTCTTATTTAAAGCCACCCACTATGGTGATTTGTTATGGTAGCCCTAGGAAACTCATATGAGGGCAAGGAAAAGAGAGTGTTTCATTACTAGTGCAATGGAGATCCATCAGAGGGTGCTGGGCAGTGAGAAGACTGATTTGTTTTTTTCAGATTTGTGTTTTTAAAAGATGTGTCAAACGAATGAGAAAAGTCCTCAGGCTCAGAACAATTTCCCACGTCTGAACTTGGGGCTAAGATGCCTGTGCCACTTAAAGTGTCTTCAACTGGCCGGGGAAAGCGTGGCCTCAGGAGATCAGTCATTTGGTTGAACAGTCTCCACACTAACCACAGAGGCTTCTAACCATTTCCCTTCTATTTTTAAGCAAATGGGAGTCTACTTCTGCATTCTGAATTCAGCTCCTTCCCTCCTTGCCACCACGCACACATGTTGCCCTCCGTCCCCTCTCTCCAGCCCCCTTCGGATCCAAAGGAAAACATTACACCTTCTGAAGTCACTGTTAATTAATACTGATGCTTGCTTTGCTGACATTGCTGCAAAAAGTGCTTATTTCAGGAATGAAGCATTCTTCTAATTCTGAACACAACTTTCTGTATGTGCCTAAAAATCAATGGATGACTAGCTTCAGGTGCCCAACCACAGCTGGAATTAAGCCATTCATGAGTGCTACAGCTGGCTGATGCTTGTGGAAAAATATAGAACTTGGGGGGGTGGGGTGGGGAATAATGGCCAAATAGGGTAGTGGGGCAGATATCAGAAAGTTCTGGACTGTTCAGTGTTATGCGGCCTGGAGTTCTCATCTCCTCAGAGTCTGGAGACAATGATTTTCCTTCTTCCCTTAGAGCTGATCGTTTCACCCATAATTCTTATCCATTCAGGACACAAAATTTTCTGATGAGGAGTTTGGAACTCACTCTTAGTCAGTGGAAATAAGGCCTTTTGCTTTGGAGCACTAACAATGTGCAGGGTGTTGAACCAAATGTGGTACATTCATTATCCCATTGGGAAGGAGATTGTGTACCATTGATATTGATGAACATGCCAATTTCATCAATAAATGATAATTGGTCTCATTTATTAAGTGTCAAAAATCTTGGTTGTTATTTCATATACATTATTTCTCATAATCCTATCATTGTAGGGTGGTGGTTAAAAGTATGAACTTTGAGTCTTAACACCCTGGGTTTAAATCCTGGCTCTGCAACTTCATAGCTCTGTGACTTTGGCTAATTGCTAGATCTTTCCAGGCCTCAGTTTCCTCATCTGTAAAATGGAAATAATGTAAGTACCTATATTATAAGAATTAAATGAAATCCTGTAATACATTACCACCTATAATAATGATAAAAACTATAATAATACTAACAATTGTATATCATTTACTACATGCCAGGCATGCTTCTATACATAGATATTACAATTATTAAGATTTTATAGATGAGAAATTTGAAAGGCACAGAGAGGTTAAGGAACTTGCCCTTTATCACACAGCTAAAATGTGGCAGAGCTGGGATTTGAACCATTAATGTTAGCCAATGATAACACTATGATCTAGACTTCTTACTACAGTCGTTCACACAAAGTACATGCTGGGTAAATATTTGTGGTTTGATAAATTATAGGCAGTACTTTCCTTCCAGAGAAGAGTCTTGGATCTTGCTTAATAGACTCCATTTATCCTTGTGTTAGCTCTTAATACAATTGGTTTCTTTTCTTCCTCTACAGATTCCATAGAGATACACCGTTCCCTTTTGAGTCTCCATATTGGCTTGGCCTAAGTAGAAAGTGATTCCTCAACACTATCTGGGAATGAGGACACCAGTTTAGGAGTCAACTTAAAACACCTGCACTTCAAGGCTCAGGTGAAGGCCTGCCTCTCCCTGGGAGCGTCCACCTTCCCTTGTCACCTGAGGCCTCACAGCCAGGCCTTTCTTTCTGCCTCTTATTCGATATGTTTGCAATGCAGGGTTTGCCGACTGTTGGTCTCACTTTCATGCTGTGAAAACCAGAGTGTCCCAGCTAGCATTACTCCCAGGACTTCTTGCGAGGAGTGTCATATGAACTTGTACAACTCTGGTCTCCTCCTTGATTTCTGTGGCCCGGGAACCCACTAATGATGTATTTACCTCCCACCCCCTGCCACCAGGGACCTCTGTGAACACCGATTCCCTGCCCAGGGAGCTTCCAAAGCCACAAACCCCAGCAGGAAGTAAAATGGTGCTGATTCTCCCGTAGAAATGCAGGTGCTGCCCCTGTCTGCAGCTGGCTGTCACTTTGTCTCAGGATCCTGCAGTCACGGTGCTTATGCTCCCAGCTCACCCAGCCCTTCATGCCAGCAGCTCTCTGGCCTCTGCTTACAGCACCCCTCCCCAGCAGCCTCAGGCTGCAGCCAGGCTGGGAGATGGGGCCACCTGATCTTTTCCTTTGTAGCTCTTATTACTAGCAGCAATTACACATTATTTTGTGACATTTCTGCCTAATGTCTGTCTTCCCCATTAGAACAAGAACGGAATGTGCTCTGTGCAGCATCTCACATTCAGAGCAGCACAGTGCTGAGCATAGCTGTGCTCAGTAAATACATACGGGATGAATAAATGAATGGTTATTCTGCTCTCCTGAACCTACAAACTGGGGATCCAGGAAAGGAAGACAGAAGTCCTATTGCAAATCGATGTTGAGGAAGAGCCCAACCATCTACCCCAGTACACCCCCAGTGGGGGCAATGTACACCCCCAGTTCCAGTAAATCAGAGTCCAAATCTAGAGTCCAATTTCTAGTCTTGAAGTTAGAGAGAGAGAACATGGTCCTTCCAAATAGATGGAAGCTTTGAAAATGTCCTTTTCATCTTAGCAGCTTCTACACCATCCAGCACAATGCCTAGAACAGAAGATGTACCCAAGCAGTATTTGTTGGATATGGTTGAGCATGATGGTCAAGATGAATGTCTGCTGGCTTGTCGGAGTCCCTACCCACCTGCTGCTGTCTTCCAGACATGCCTGGACGTGGAGATGGAAGCATGGGAGGAATTTCAGCAAGAACTTTTTCCTCCAGCTCGCCTCTCTGGACATGGTTCATTTCATCTCATATCAGGTGCTGAGAAACTATTTCCTAAAAATATAGGTAGGCCTTAGAAAGGCTAATAGAAGCTGAGGAAGGTGAGCGCCTGATGGCGGTCTCCTTGTATACCAGATAAAGTGATGAGCCAAGTGCTTCCTGATTTGCCTGAACTTGCAAAGACAGAACAAAAATGTCTAGCCTAGTGGTACAAGGATTTTTCCTTAGACACTATACTGTCAGGCTGCACACTCTTGGTTCTGCCCCTAAATGAAAACCAGGAACAGGCTTAGCCCACAGCTACAAACTGTTTTCAAGTCACCGTCCTTTACTGGGGGCAACCTTGTCCCCAGAGGACACTAGGCAAAGTCTAGAGACATTTTTGACCATCACAAGCAGGGAAGTTCCATGGATATTTAAAGGGAAAGGACAGGAGATGTTACTAAACATCCACAACAAATGTAAAGAACAACCTCCAATGGCAGGGAGGTATTCGGTGTACAACATCACTAGCACTGCGGCTGAGAAACCCTGTTGTGGATCAGTCCAAAACACAGGGCAGAGCACACTGCAGAAGCCACACACAGCCCGGTGACTACTGCTCAGCGCCCTTGAGTCCTTTCTCCTTTCTTCCTGCTGCCTGTTGGTTGCTAGTGGCTACAGCATCTCTGCTTCCCCAGCTGCAGCCTCTCAGCCATAACCTCCCTGCAGTGGGAGTACACATGGGGTTGGGGGCAGCGTGTTTCAGACTCACAGCCAACACTATGGCAGCACCCAGAGGCCCCAGTGGAGAGTGACAGGCTTTGTCTAACTTTGCATCATTTTCCTGCTGAGCTCATGGGAGGGAAAGACTCAGTTTCTCTCCAGTTCCACAGTTCTGACTCCTTCAACCCCATTCAAGAAAAAGGAAGGATGGAAACAGTTGGTAGTCAACATAAGGCTCGCTCACCGCTTGCTTAGAAGGAAGGAGTTAATTCCAGCTGACCTCACTCTTGCACATGCTCTCATAGCAGCCTTTTCCTTCCTCAATTCCCCATAGGGCTGTCCCTGCCCTGAGGACTCCTATTGGTTCACCGGCCCTGGGGGGTTTGAATCCTGCTGATCTGCATTTGATTCGCTGTGTAGCTTTAGACCTCTGAACCTCAGTTCTTTCTTTTATGTAAAAGGTGAATGCTAGGACCAATCATTTGGTTGTGCTGCCGGGATTAAACAACCACACCATCCCCTGCCACGGACCACTACCTCAATTAGCATAGCCATGAGATCACCCCATGCCAGGAACTGTGCCCTGTGCCTTACACATTACTTGATCTCACCCTCTCAGTATCCCATTTTTCCAGAGGAGCAAAGTGAGGCACAGGAAGACGTTACTTGGCTCAAGATCGCACAGCTTGCAGGTGATGGAATAATTTGAACCTGGTCGTCCAACCACTCAGCTCTATCTTAATGATATAGAGAAAAAGAGCTCTGGATACTGTGAGGTACTATGTAAATCTCAGAATTTCCCCCTAAGCTTTGGATATTTTCTTTAGTCTTTTAATATTTACTGAGCACCTCTTGTGTGTTGGAAGAGGGCAACCCTGAGGTTTCCTCAACACTAACCCTGCAGAACTCACAGGGAGTCAGGGATCAAATTTCTGACCCCAGGCCCTAACCCAGCCTCCTCTTCATTGATGGCCCCGAGTTCAAATGCTCAGACTCACCTGGAGGGGAAAAGACAAACCAAAACAAAACATCAAATGTCCTACATCTGTGTCCATGCACCGAGACAAGTAGACCCCTCCAGCTGAGCAGCTACTCCTGTGAAGGAAGGGGAGTACAGGTGCTCATCGCCCGCTCAGGGAGGCCTTCTTACCCTTGTCAAATCCCCACCCCCATTTCTCCCAAATCCAATATATTTATTGAGTAATTTAAAGCCATGCCTTTGACGCAGTCATTTTTAGGTTGTAATTTCACTTACATCCTTAATTTTGTACTGACTTTCCAAAATAGTAGTAGCTTTCCCTACAGTGGCTGAGATGGCAGCTTCAGAGAATAGGCAGGTGGTTTCAGAAACTCAGATGAGGGCTGAACACTCACTCCGGACAAAGCTCATATCAAAGCCCCCCTCGCACAGTGCATAGTGACATGCTGCCCTGTCCTTCTCGGCACCTGTCCAGTCTCGGTTACAGCCTCATCTGTGTGCGTGGTACGAACACGAGCCTCGTGCTTCAGGTCTGCCCTGTGTCTGTCACAGAGGTGGCCTTACAGGGCTCTGTAAACAAATCTCGTGACTGAACCTGAGTCCTTGTTATGTGCCAGTCCCTGTGTGAGGCACTCTACATGCATGACCTTACCATGTGAGCATGCATTAGTGCTGACATTTCCCATGTGAAGAAACAGGCTCAGGAGTCCAGTCACACAGCCAGGAAGCGTGCAGTCTAACTCGGGTTCACCTGGATCCAAAGCCCCATGTCCCTTCATTATTAGACCGGACTAGGGTTTAGAAACTAGACACTTGCCAGTCTGCAATCATTGGACGACAGTATAACAGAAATTAAGTATGTGGTCTCCAGATTCCATCCACTGGGATCAAACATGGGCTCCATCACCCTCTATATGACTCTGGGTCCTATGTCCACTCTGTGCCTCAGTTTCCTTATATATACAATAGAGATACCTCATGGTGTTACTGTGAGGATTAACTGTATCATTTGTAAAGTGCTTAGAATAGTGCTTGGCCTATTGTATGTGCCCGCATATTATACATATTAGCTCTTATTCTTTTGTAGAGAAAAGGGAGCTTGAAGACCATAATATCACCTAGGATTCTGTATATAAGTATCCCAATTTGAGAAAAATATTGAAATTTAAAAGATGATTAAAGCATTTAGCAGTGATTAATACTAATGTATGTCTCCGACACGACAGCTCCTCAGCCGATTCCTATTAAACAGCCTCTGGTATTAACAGCGTCTGTTAAACTGATCTGCCTGTTCAGTGTATCCTGCAGAAACCTCTCAGATCATCCCGGAGGTTTCAGGCTGTCTGCTCATGTAGAAGCTGCATCAAAGCTGCCCGCAACGCTGTCGGTCTTAGGCCTGGCTGGCCACACGGGCACTCCCGAGTCACCGCACTGACGGGGTCACACCCACCTGGGACTAATGGACCTTCTCCAGAGCCAGAAGCTTGTCTTGCTGCCTGCCAAGGCCCCAGGTACAAGGCACTTAACAGCATTTACACAGGCATTGCCAAGGTCCTGAGTACCCAGATGCTCTTGCTGGATCCTTGAGTTTGGCAACTCTGTGTGTGAGTGGACGCCCTGGACTTGAGACAGGGGATTCTGTGGGAAGACAGCTCCAAGTCACACAGCACTTCTTGGACACAGACCAAGGTCAACTGCCCTCGTAGGCAGTAAGGACAGGATCTGGAAACGAGCTACAGGCAGAGTTTGGGAGGGCAACAGGGCATTGCCATCTTTCCTTAAGAGTACACACATGCATACCCACACAATTATTTCTCTGAGCAGGGGGAATAAAGTTCAGGAGACAGAAATGCAAGCTCAGAGTGGAGGTTTCCTTTCACTGTTGTCCAGGACATCTTGGGAGATTGATCTCTATCTTCTAAGGAAGATAATAACCATGCTCAGCATTGATTGAACTCTTACCACATGCTAAGCATTAGACAAATGTCATTTAATCCCCTCAACAACCCTATCTGCATGGATGTTATTATTTCCATTTTATAGTTGAAGAAATTGAAGAGACAAGGAGAGTTTGAGTAACCTGTCCCAGATCACTTAGCCGTAAGTAGCAGAGTCCAGATCTGGAAATCTGTCCTCTTCACCAATAGGCTCAACTGCCTTCCAGACGTCACCTTGACTTTGCAGATGTGTGTGGCAGCAGAGATCTCTGCCAGCCTTCAGGGAGAGCTGGAGAATGTCTCTTGCTTCATGCAGGAGTTCAGAGGAGATTAGCTTCCTTTTCAAGGGCTCCAGAGAAAAGAGTGATGAGGAAAAATTACTGAGGTCCAGCCAGAGTTCAATCAGTAGGAGAGAATCTAGCAACAAATTAGGACCACAGAAGGTATAAATAGACCTATTAAAAAAAAATGAGTTCTCTAGAGCCAATACAGAAACTCCAAGAGAAAAAAACAAGCAGAAATGTGTATACAGTAGCTCTGACTGGGTTCCAAAAATAAAATATTCATGTAGATTTGTAAATGCACAGACTTCACTTCTAATAGTGATTGTCTCTGTAAGGGAAGCTATTTAGAAGGGAGCAGGGAAGGAGAAGAACTTGATTTTTCACTGTAAACTATTTTTTTGTACTTTAAAATTTGTGCCATGTCCTTGTACCCGTTGTGAGAAATGCCCTTTCTTGTCGGAGCTGAGAAGTGGAATGGGCTGCGCTTCGAGGGGGTGAGTGGACAGAGAGCCTCGAGATACACAGTGAAGACACCAGAGATGGTGTAAACACACTTTGAAGGGCAGATGGGCTAATAAACCTGTGACGTCACTATCCTAACCTCCCTGGAAGTGATGATTTCACTGCATTCCTTATGAAGCTAATGATGCAGGGTGCAGCCAGGAGGGGGGCCCCCAAAATAGGGATTTGGAATGGGCCCAGAACTCAGGGTGTCCAGGGAATATTAGAGGGACATATAAGATGTCCTCATCCCTTCCTTCACAGGTATGAGTTGGGGGAAGGGACCCATGGAGCAGGGACATGCAGAGCTGCTAATCCATGGCATGGTCATTTAACATATCTATAGCCTTTGGCTGGTAGCTTAGATGTGTTAAATAGCTGTGACCATGCTCTGAGCCAGAGGGATGGAAAAGACTCCCCCCAAGACGTGACTGGGGGAGGAACCTCAAGTCACAGCGCCTGCGTGGGAGCTTGGAGAAGATTGGCTCCAGAAAATGGGGACACACCTGCCCAGACTCATGATGGCATCCCAAAAATACTTGGAATATACGAGAATGCTGGCAGGTGTAACTGATTGTAGGAGGAGTCGGAAATGGGGGTACAGAAGAGATTTGGCACGGGTATTTAAACTGGGGATGCAGCAGCCATTAAGAGAGAATCCACGTGCTTTCCCGAGAGTTAGGACCCTCACAACCCTGTGAGGGAAAATCACCATGTGGCTTTAGCAGAGAATTGCCACGTGGCTTTTCCAGAGTGGGGACCCCTTCCCCACAGCTTTGGTAGAAGAAGGACCACGCGGCTTTGGGGTGCTCCCTTTGGCTGTGTGGCCTGGGAGCAAGAGAGACTGCCTGAAAGAAGGGTGAAAGAACTCTT